>VZRL01005488.1:3212139-3267425 GCA_013397895.1 Origma solitaria | reverse complement strand
CGTACGCGCACACACACACGCACGCGCACACACACAGGTGTGCACACACACACAGATGTGCACACGCACACACACAAATGCGCGCACACACACAGATATGCACACACACACAGATGTGCACACACAGAGAGAGATATGCACGCACTCACAGATGTGCACACACACACACAGATGTGCACGTCTGACCTGTGCAGGTCAGCTCAGGGGCGTGTAAGGGCACAAGGGATGAGTTTCTGCATCCAGCAATGTGGCCATGGGCACTGCTGCTCCCCCCACAGCTGGAATGACCATGCAGATATGGATGATGCTGAGTGAGCTCTTCAGTGCATATCCTGCCCAAGGCTTGAATATGTGCTGCTTTGTATCAAGCAAGACACCTCCACTGCTCTGTTGCTGTCTTTAAACCCAAGGAATGAGTCATTGCAAAATGCAAATCTGTTCTGCCCCAGGGAGATATTCCCATCATGGACTCCTGCACATCTGTAGTGCTGTCTTTCACTCCAGGAGATGCCTGTACTCTTGTTCTTTCTGTTTTGTAGACACTTCTGCTCCCACAGTCTCAAAGCTGATGTAGGTGCTGATGTTAGACTGAGCATCTCTGAGACAAATGCCTTCTCTTTGGAAAAACTGTCAGAAGATTCTTGCAGGATCCCATGGCAGAGCCAAGGAGAGCTCTGCAAGACCCTTGGCTCCCCACGCTCTGCTCCCAGTGCCAGGGCACATAACAGCTGGAAATGGCTGTCTCTGGAATGATTCTGAAGGGTTAATATGGCACTTCAGGCCTCCTTGCAATTGTAGAGGAAGCCAGAAGGTTGTGGCTTCACTCTACAAACCTGCAGGACCAGGGCTTAAACAGCTGTGACTGACAGAGGCTAATAATAAAAGAAATACAATACCTCTGATCTAACAGAGCTGTTGGCTGTAAAACACTCAGGCAAATCTACCTTGAGTGAAGAAACATGAGAAATGGCTGTTTTGTTTTGGGAGAAGGCAGTTCTGGGGGGAAAGGTGGCAAAGGTTTGCTTTGATGCAGTGTAAAAGTATCCTGTGAGCTCCCAGCCCTTCCAACTGAAACACTGGTGCCAAAATGGATTGTGTCCCTGTGTGACCTTGAGGTGGCAGTGATGTCTGAGGGCTGCAGCTGTTGGTTCCTCCTTTGCAAAAGGTGCACTGCGGCCATAGCGAGAGAGCTCTTGGTGGCAGAGCAGTCACCTCGGTTGTACTCTGTGCCATCTTTGTATTGATAAGCTGATATTTCTAAGTGCATCTATTGGCTGCATAGCTACAAGTTCAGTAAATTAAACTTGATGTAATTTATTCGCAAGGGTGGGTTCATTTATACATCATGGAGTTGTCTGTCCTAATCCAAGTCTCCTTGAACAAACAGCTCTGAATTTGCATCTCATAAAATAGCCAACGTTTTCCCATGAATGGCATGTACTCAGGCAGATGGGCGAGTATTTTGCAAGTTTAATACCTTCTTACCAGTAAAATAACTTCCCTAGGCTCTCTCCAAACTTGTTCATATCTCAGCTTTTGATGGGCCACTGGCACAAACTGTTGTGCTTGTTCATTTTTCTTGAATTCAGATGTGTGTACTTTTTCTTGATAACCGGCCTTTCATATACATCCTGTTGTTTGAAGGGGAATAATACAGCCAAGTGTCCGTCGCCTTTGATGCCTTTGTGTGCCTGGAAAATGTGGTGCTGTGTTTTCTTACAATTGTATTGGGTGTGAGTGATGAAGAGTGACTGGAAGGTTTAATAAAAAACAAGCTGTTTTCTGTGAAGAATCTGAAAGAAAGGGGAAGGCAAAGCTGTGTTTGATCATTAAAAAGGAGGGAAATAAAGATTCTCTGGAGAAGGCTCAAAACAGGATGATTGATCTTTTCTAGAAAACATTTGTGGTAAAATAACTCCACATTTTGAGGGGAACTTTAAGCTTGATGCCATAACCTTCAACCTCTTTTGGAGACCGCTCTGTAGGTTATGTTAATGATGGGTGAAGAATGGTTTCCCAAGCTCCGCTCAAGCAGAGCCAGGTGATAAGTGGAAAATCTGTAAAGATGTGGTAAAAGTGAACAAGTGACAGAGGAGAAGGAAGATGAGCAATTTCCCATGGTTACAAGGGAGCACTGCGGTCTTGATTTTGTAGAGCAGCTCAGGTGGGAGCTGACTGAGATAATGTGGGAGATAACTTGGAGGATCATCTTGCTGGTGTTGCAGTATATGTATAAAAAAAAAGGAGTGTGGGTGGATACTGAATGTAGGAATATGTGAAAAACACCTTGCTTATGATTACAGAGGGGTCCCAAGAGACAAACTGTGCTGTAGCAGTACATCTTCAACATAGCCTTGCCATCATGTTCTTCTTCCAAAGTAAAAATCCCGCTGATCTCTGTTCCTGGAGAAAGTGGGTCTAAACCAAAAGCCCCAGACGGTGAGTTGTGGTGATACTGTCAGGCTATCACACTGGAATAATATTGGCCTTTCAAGGCAGTTAAACAGTATCACTGTACATTTGGCTTCCAGAAATGCAATTAGAAGGGAGAAATGATTATCCAATTTGCTGAGACATTTTGGTGAGTTTATTGGATTGTAGCTGCAGTATTTGCTGTGTACTAAGCAGAGGAATCTGGGCAATTTTCAGTGCCATTAGTTTGTGTTCCAGGGGGTGCAGGTGCATGGGAAGAGACATTTGTGGTTAGATAGGGAAGGAAGTCACCTTCCCTTGTGTTTATCATTCTCATCTCTCAGCCATGGTGTAGACTTTTAGAACGGTGAGGTTTACAACTTTCTTTCCCTTTGGTTGTTGCAAAAAATGTAACTAGAAATGGTTATTTAGGAGCAAAATATGCTTGAACTTTAGAAACCCATAAAGGTTTGCTTCCTTGTGCCCTTCCGGGGACACTGGGATGGGCACTGCCGAACGAGTTATTTTCTCTTTGGGGCCAGTTCTGCAGAATTTGTCACTACTGTGTGTGTCTTATAACAGATTTGCCTGGCAAAAGTAGCTCATGGCTGGTTGTGGGGTTGTTTTTTGTCTCCTTTCCTCTTTTTCCTTGCCTCCTTGTTCCCATTCCCTGTTTTCCCACTGTGAACTGCAGGTGTGGGCTGCTGCAGGTGGGAGACAGAGTCCTTTCCATCAACGGCATCGCGACAGAGGACGGGACCATGGAGGAGGCCAACCAGCTCCTGCGGGACGCGGCGCTCACCAACAAAGTGGTGCTCGAGATCGAGTTTGATGTCGCAGGTATGTTCCCAAAGGAATTGCTGCTCCTCTCTACCCGCAGGGCTCTGCCAGTGCCTTTGCTCACCTGTAGGAGGGAGTGTATTCACAAGAGGGAAGAGTGAGAATCCCCATTTCTTGATGTTCTCAAATGTGCACTGAGGTGGAGGGTTCTTTTTCTGATCCTTTCATAAATGTTTTGTGCTCATCACTGGGCTGAGATAAGCCTGAGGAGTAGATGAAGAGGACACGCTTTAAATATTTGCCCATTAATAAGAATAATATTTAAATTCATTTATGGCCTTAAAGCCAGGAGGGAGCCAAAGCTACAGGCTAGGGGTAAAGTGCAGCTTTGTATTAAAAAAGAAATATTTTTTTCCTTTGACATTGACAGAGCTGCTTCAATCTTGAAATACAGTGTGATGTGAGCACTTCACTTGATGTTCAGAGCATGTATTTTTAATGAGAATCCAAATTTCAACCTGAAGTCCACAGGGCCTCAGATAACCTTATTTGAACCAATAAAGCAGTGCTTTATGGGCTTGTTTTCTTGGCACCAAAGAAACCAGCCATGCAACTGAAAACTCTCTTTTCTCTCCTTTTTTTTCTCTTTTTTGTCTGTTTTTGGCTTTATAGAGTCTGTCATACCCAGCAGCGGTACTTTCCACGTTAAATTGCCCAAGAAAAGAGGTGTAGAGCTTGGAATTACAATCAGCTGTAAGTATTGCTCAGACTTGCAGAAAGAGTTGCAAGAGTCTCTGTTTTCCACACAGGCACTGCAGAGGGCTCAACAGAGAGAGATAAGATGCTGTGGGGTTTCCGTAGCACTCCAGTGCTCCTGATGTATCCCACACTGAATCAGATGTGTGGTTCCTGCCTCCATGAGCTGGCAGCCACAGAGAAAAACAGCTGCATGAAGGGTTGGAGTAAAGGATGTGTCTCAACTGATCACTTGATCTGTGGTGCAGTAGTAGTATATTATATTATTAGTAATATTCTTTTTATTTCCTTGCTCACACTTGTATTATGTTCTTTCTAAAAAGAATTGCTTGGGTCTGGTGGGGCCTTTGCAAAAAGAGGTGGAGAGAGGAGAGCAAGTGAGAGATGAACCCTACAGCTTGAAGGGTAAAGAGGGGAAACTGCCAAGAAGAGGAGGAGTGTGAGGAGGGTGGTGGACCTTAAAGCATGGGGAAGGCACTTTAAATTCGAGGGTTTGCCAGGAATTGTTTCATTGACTAACCCAAGCCATGCAGATGGAGAGCCATGTGCCAGGACTTGGTGTGCACTGAGAGAAGAGGACATAAACCTTTCTTCTTTTCTCTCTTCTCTGCTCACTCTTGATGAATTACCTTTGTTTCTCTTCTGAGCATAGTTTTTCATTCAAAGATCTTTTGGCCTCTTTGGAGAGGATGCTGTAGGGGGATGATACAGGCAGATCCATCCAAAATTTCTGGCTAACTTGGGGTCTTGTTAAGCCTTGTGTCAGTGAATTTTCCCTTTATGGCAAACGCATGCAGGTCTCTGATCACTCATCCATTCATCCCACTGTACTTCTGGGTAAAGTGAGTTGAATCTTCTGAGGTTTGCCATGCCCAGAGACTGCCACCACCTCTGATCGGAGACAGAGCAGCTTGTGGGACTGCAGGAATGGGATCTCCTGTCTAAGCCCTCAGGAGCACGGACCCAGCTGTGTCTGGGGAATGGAGCTGCAAGGGACACTTGAAAACTAGCTTTTATTAAAAGAGATAAGCTATGGTAATTACCTCTTGACATTTACAGCATTAGTTAGGGAGTTAATTGGAGGTGTTGTGGTCTAAGGGGGGTGATTCTCAGGAGTGACTGGAACATTGACAGGATGATGCCTTTGCACCTTGTGATATTTCTTCTCCCTCTTCTCAGCTTTCCCTATTTGTGCCATGAGGACAATCCTGAGAAATAACAGCACGGTATTTAACATTTGGCTTGGTAGCAATTACTGTCTGAAGACATCAAAGTGCTTTCTGAAAGCAGCAGGGAGTCTGTAATGGCATTTCAGTGGCGGGGAGCAGTGCACGGCACAGTCTGCATGGAGTTCCAACCTGCAGCCCTGCCACTGCCTTGGCATTCCAGCCTCAGGGAGCAACCCAGGATAATGAATCTGGTAGCAAAAAACCGCCTCAGCCAAGGCCCTGTTAAGTTTCAAAGTTTAGTTTGTGTCTGGGGCTGGAGAGTAAAATGAACCTGGGAGGTGCTGGCAAGAATATGAGTTTTTGTTTGTGAAGTCTCATTTGAATGGGATCTGCTTCAGATGTGCATTTACACTTCAAATGTATTTTTATGTTGGTAAGGTTTTAATTTCAAATTTGTTTAAAAAAGTGTTTTCACACACTTTTTTTGAATCACTGCTTATAGAAAGAAACTGACCCCTGGATTTTAAATAGATGTCCATTATCCAACTACAAAGAAGTTTTTTGACACTATAATTGATTCGATCTTTTTGATTGCTGAACATGTTTGTAGGACATTGTTTAAGTAATGCACATGCATAAGCTTAAAATGTACTGCAGTCCTTTACTGAGTAAAAGCCAAGATTATATTTACAAATGGAGAAAAAGACAGGCACCCAGAAAATACAGTGGCAAGGATGAAATTCAAGCTGAATCCTAATTCTGTTTTCATATATTAGTCTGTATAAGCCTATGTCCACATGATCCTTAGCAAATTAGACCATCATTTTGTCACTTTGCTTCTGACTAGGCAAATAAATACAACAGTTTCAAACATTAAAACCAAAGCAAGCAGCCTTATGTTAAGTACTTCCTGCAGAAACATGATGTGCATGCAGGAGAGGTAAAAATAACCCTTCTTTGTTTTGCTCAGTTCCTTTCCTCTCAGTTCTGCTGACTTGAGTGCTTGTGTAGATCTAGAAACAGCTTTTACAGCTTTCCTTCTGATATGGAAAAGTATATAACTGCTGTTTTAAAGGAGAGGACTTGGTTTACTTGCCTCTTGCATTGGATTCCTGTTCCTACTCTGCGAAACTGGAGCAGCTTAACTAGATGGCAAGGAGAAGGGGTCAGTAGAAAGCCCCCTGCACTGTGTGGCCACAGAATTGGGTTTATTCATGAAATTTATGATCTAGCTACACTGCAGATATAAGATGAGTTGCTTTCATCGAGTTTTACCTCTTAGCTTCAGCTGGCTTCTCTGTAGTTAATTCCTCTGCCTAGGAAGGTTTGCCTCTGCCTTCTTAAATGGGCAGAAAGTGTTACGACCTCATCAGAGGAGCAGTACAGAAATAAATGTGATCAAGTTTTTGCTGTGCTGTGGCTCTCAAAGCTAATTGGGAGATGGACTAAAGGTGGGGGGAGAGCAGGATCCTTGATGGATGCGTTGGAAGAATTCATGTAATGGAGCTGGCTGCAGGAGGAACCATAAATCTGCTGGAATTGCTCATAAAAGGGGTGAAACCCCAGGAGATTTGTGTATGAAGGGGGAAGACCCTGCTGGTTCTGCCCCAGAACATACAGGGAGGGCCTGTACTTGCTCCTGGTGAGGGGAAGATGTTTGCTGAGGGCATTTAATCTTCTCAGAGATCTCAGGGTTTTCCAGAAAGAGAAGGCTTGGGCTGGCTGAGTCTCCAGCTGTGGTCTGAGAGCACGGGTGGGTTCTTCCCCTGCTCAAACACAGTGTGGCAAAGGGACAGGAAATCAAGATGCAGGATGGAAATACGTGCATATAGCACTATTTCCCGTTCCATTCCCCAAAGGAAGAGTACAAAATCCAAGGGGTGAGTCACTCTGACGGTGCTTTGTACTCCTGAGGACCTCTGTGCCCTCAAGCCTCATTTCATTCTCCTACATGTGCTAAATGAAGAGCACCGAAGTGCTGCTCCATGCACTTTGACCCAAGGTGAAGGGACATGAGGCCAGCTAAACTCTCATTTTCTCCATGCTGCACTGCCTCAGCTTCTGTCCCAGAGAGAAGGGCATTTGCTTGTGGAACAGCTGCTCTGGCTGAAGAGCAGAGCGTGCTGCTTTGCTCCAAGAGCTCTGAAGCTCACTTGTTTGCAGCAACCTCTGAGGTTCTGAATGGTGCAGAGTTTTGCCACAGGGATGTGAAGATTTGACTCTTGTTAGCCTGAGCTACCCATCTCCATTAGCAGAACACATGCCTCAAATGCTCTCTGATCTTGCTGGCTGCATCCAATTCTAATGATGCAGTTATGCCTTTGTAGGTTTTCTGTAAATCTCTTACAAATTAAAATCTCCAGCAGCGAGAAGCTAATAGTCACGTATTCTTGTATGTTCAATACCTCACCTCTTAAAATAAGATATGGATTTGTTATTACCCTCTGGAAAATGACAGTTGATTACACGAAAGATTGCCTTTTGTGTTGAGAGGTTTTGTTTTTTTTCTGTCTCAAGTATCCTCTTCAAGGGCTGGTTGTGACATTCACTGTAGGGTAGAGGTGTGTTGATGTTGCTGTTTAAAGAGATACTGAAATTGCCATTAATTTTAGATATGCATTAATGCTTTATATAGCATGTTTATCAAATTACCTTTATATATCTTAACAAATCAATTCCTGTGCCCTTGGTGTGAAGTACTGCAGATAAGGAGTAGGCAGTATATCTGCTTGCAGGTGATAAAACCGGAATTTGGGTAGATAGATAACTTCGATTAAGTCGCTTAAGCAGTGTAATCACTGTCCTAGTGAGAAGATGGATCTGTGAGCTGAGCAAATCTAGTTTTGCTGGCTGTGGATTAGCCTGTGCCCTGCCACCAGCCTGGCCGAGTGTGTCTGCAGGTGGGGTGAGCCCAGCAGCCTCCTGTCCTACCCCCTCGCCCACACTGCAGCTGATTCACTCTGGTGCTTTTATCCTAGTGGGATACCCTGATCTGGTTTTGCTACCTGGAGACTGTGCAAGGAAAAGGATCTGTGACGAGGCAGATATCCTGCTGGAGGCACTGATAATTTATGCACCTGCTGCTACACTTAATGAATGATAGAGGAAAAAGTTGGGTACTGAGCACTTGATTTTGACTGCTGCTTTTTGTAATCAGTTCTGAGTCACCTTTTTTCCTCTTCTCATTCCTTCGCTATCCTGGGATTATTTGGTTTCTGTTTTTGTTATTTCCAATTTAAAAGTGCTTCTTATTTAAATGCATTCTTACGGCATTATTACGATTTCTTTAATTACACATTGGCAGTGTTGCTTTGGCTTGGTCAATAACGAACGGCATTTTTAACAGGTTGATGCCTGTGAAATACGTGCTGGTGCTCCTTGGAGGGGAATAATTTACCAGTACAAGTCATTGTGCATTCTATTAAAAACACAAACCAGACATGTGTTCTGGCCTCGTCATCCATCACAGCGTAAACACCGAGCGAGCCACAATCCCAGCAGAGAGACTGAAAGCAATTTATAAAAAGTAAATAACAGTATTGATCAATTCACCTTTTTATCACTGCCCTGTCACCACTGCCAAGCAGTGTTTTCATTTTGAGTTTCTCCCCCACCACATGCTTCTACCTTCACCAGCTGTTGATTTATGGAGCCTTCTCTGGGCCACTGGAGCAGATTTAAGCTATCTTTTGTACTGGTGAACCCACCAAAAATACAAATGTGTCTGAAAAAGAGTCTGTTTCCACCTGAGTGTTTTGCCCTGGCAGGTGAGGCCACAGCCTGCTGACAGTGAGCCTGGGTTTCTGCTCACCAGCTCCTGCCTCCATCTCTTCCCTGGACTTCCTTTGCTGCCATCTCCATCACACACAGGAAAGCAAAATCCAGAGGCAAGGCTGGGTGTCCAAACGGTGTCTTCCTGCAGCAGAGTTACCAAGTCAATGTCCTTTGAAGAGAAATAACCACATTAAGAGCAGAAGTGAATGGATAAGGAGGCTTTACTAATCTGTGCAAATGTCTCAATGCCAAAGACCATAGCCCTAATAATAATCTAATTTAGGTTGGTGCTGTTTTAATTGTAGGCAAATTGGAAATTGTCTATCCAAAATCTCACCAGGGATCCATGAATCTAATGGCTCTGACCTCGACTGAGCCACCCCTTTAGTGAAATTGCAGCTCTCTCACCTTCAGACAGGCAGCAGTTGCACAGAGGAATGTTGTCACCCTGTGTGAACGGCCCAGGAAGGTTAAAAATGTGGTTCCCAGGGGTGGTCAGGGCAACCTGATCCCATCAGACAGGCAGGAAGCCCATCTGGACACTCTACTGGGGTGCCAGGAAGGGCTTTGGGATGCCAAAGGTTAATTAGTGAAGTCAGTAACTACAGGTTCTTAGAATGAGCAGCAAGTCACTGTTCTGTGCTGCGAGATTTCATTATCTTAACCTTGTATCTTATGCCTCTTGAGAGAACATGGTTATTCATTAAGTCTCTCTAACTTACCCTTCAGATTTGATGGTTTTATAAAGCCTCTGCATTTTACATTAAGTAATTATATAATGTGATGATCCCCCATCCCTGGAAGTGTTCAAGGACAGGTTGGATGGGGCTTTAAGCAACCTGGTCCAGTGCTGCTAGTGAAGGTGTCCCAGCCCATGGCAGGGAAGTGTCCCTGTTCCTTGAGTGGAGCTAGATGATCTTTAATGTCCCTTCCAACCCAAGCTGTTCTATGATGATTCTGTGATGAATATTTCAAACAGAGGGCTGCCATTTATTAAAGTTTGAGTTCTCTGTTGGCAGGGACAATTGTATGCATTTGTTCAGTGCTCTTCCATTTAACTCAGATGTCAAGAAAATCTGTTTTGATAGCAAAACTTCTAAAAACCCTCTGCAAACAAAACCCAGAATGATTTTTCCTTAAAACTTGCATTATTCTCTGCTGGATAAAGCGCTTGGTTTGTTACCCTTGCTTCTGGCATGGGAAGCTTGTGCTGTGTTCAGTGCTGACACCAATTGTGGAACTTCAGAAGGACAAGGTCTTGTTCTATGCTCAGAGTCTGACTGTGTGCAGGATCCCTCCACATGTCCCAGGGCTTGCAAGGCAGACGCTGAGATAAACATAAATTCTGCAGAGCTCGAGGCATGTTGTTGTCTATACTTGCTTGCCTTTTTTTTTCCTGCCTCTTTGCTCTTTTGAGTGTTCATGGTCTCCGGACACATCATACCAGCGGTGACTTGGTCAGGTTAGAGATAGCCACCCCCAGCCCACCACCAGGACAGGTTAGCATCCTCCCTAACCCCTTTCTGTCACACTGCCTCTGCTTTGAAACTAGTAAACAAACCTTGCAGTGAAAAGTATCTTTGCTAACCTGGATTGTTTTGACAGAACCAGGCTAGGGAGTGATTAAACATGCAGCAATGCCACCAGGGCTCAGGGTGTGCTCACAGGGTGTCCCCCACTGCTGCTCGGACACCACTGTACACCTGTGTCAGCAGCAAATACATGTCTGATACTGAAAAGGAGAGCAACAGTAATAATCATCAGGGTGATACATCCTAGTCCCTGTGCTGTTAGTCCATTGCGTGTGGCCTTCTCAGTCAGTGTGGGATTTCTGCATTGATTTTGCCTGCGCTCCAGCCTTATTCCCACTGCTCAGCTCTGCCCAGTGTGTGTTGCCCTATCTACAGTCTGGTCCATGCTATGGACAGGTTGAATAGAGGCACAAGCCCTCCACGAATCTCCACAACACATCCCCATCCCTTAGATCTGCAGACAGAAGCACAACATGAGTGTCCAGTCCAAAATTGTCTGGTCCCAGGCTCCAGTAAAACATGGGGAAAACAATTCCTCCAGGCTCTGTACCATTCAGCAGTCGCATTGCTGTGACTATTATAAAATCAGTCACGGTCTGCTCTTTGCTGTCTGACCTCCCTTTGATACTCAGCCCTGCCATGACTGAGATTGGCTGTCTTTTTGCTCTCTTTAGTACAGAAGGTTTAGTTATTTCTGGGAGAGGATATCCTTAAAGGTGTTGGGTTAGACATATGTTTTTAAATCTCATAAATGAATGTAAACAACAGAAAAATCTAGAGCAGAGAGGTTGGTAAACACTTATTCTGTCTGACTTTTTGGGTGCTCTCTATCTGCTGTTCAGGCAGGTGGATCTCTGTGTGCTTGGTGCCACGTGCTTCACAGATATTTTAATCTCTGCCCTGCACCTGATATGTTCAGAGGCTGTGAGGTTCTTCCTTCCCACACAGTTTTTGTGAGAAGCTGAGAAGCTCTGTTGGCTTTAAATGAGGCAGTGCAATTCCCATGGCAAAGCAGGAGGGAAGGATGCAGGGCGGAAAGGATGCTCTTGGCATATGTTTGGTGTGTGGATGACAAAGAGGTCAGGAGGCGTTTGAGTTATAAATCTCTCTTGGGTATCTCAGGAGAGCAGCAGGTCTTGCAGGCAAGTTTGAAAATGTAAATGCTCCCAGAGATGTGTACTCACATCTTGTGGGCTGAAAAAGTTATCAGGGTCGGCCAGGAGGTAAGAGTTGGAAACCACCCACCCCTTCCAGCTCCAGCGCAGACCAGCCCTGATTCATCTGGTGGTATGATAAAGTGGCCTAGAGAGCTGAACCAGCTGGAAAACTGTGCTTTATCTACTTTTTCCCTGGGTTATTTTCCACCTGGAAAATTTCCCAGCCCACTTTACTTGAGCACAGAAATGCTTGTATGAAACACGGGGCCGAGCTGGGTGCTCTCCAGGCAGCAGAGCTAATTCTGACTGCAGCCACGGCCATTGGCTCCCTTGTCTTGTGTGTGAGGGGTGGTGAGTGGGTGTTTGACAGTGCTGGGATTGGCAGGGCCACCTCTTGCTGCTGGACACCATAAGTCCTTCCCTTCAGAAGGAGTCCAAAGGACACTGACCTGGGCAAAGGGCAACTGACAAACTTTGTAGGGATATGGGGTTGTTTTTGTTTTTCCCTTGGGTTTTTTTTGTTTGTTTGTTTGTTTTTGTTTGTTTGTTTGTTTTTGTTTTTGTTTTGTTTTGTTTTGGTTTGGTTTGGTTTGGTTTTTTGGGTTGTTTTTTTTCCCCTTTCTTTCTGGAATGGTTTCCAGAATTCAACTGTGAAGCATCATTTTGTGGAGGGAGTATAAATCCTTTCCTTATGGCTGCTTCTCATTAACCCATCCCTGTCCTGGACAGCAAACTCAAGACCAAGCTTTGTATTATGTGTCTCTTTTGCAGCTGCAAGCAGAAAGCTTGGGGATCCTTTGATCATCTCTGACATCAAGAAGGGAAGTGTAGCACACAGGTGAGTGCAGGACTTCCCATCTGTCAAACCCACTGCAAAATGTTCACCTGTGATAGTTAGAATGTCTACCACAGAAGCAGAATGGAGCCCAAGCCATAGCACCTGGGTCTGGATTTTGCCAGAATCCAAGGAGATCTCAGCACTAGAGGTTTGTCTTAGACCACAGCAGGGTTTGCAATAAAAGCTGTCTGTGTTGAAGCAAGTAGAGTTGAGGTACTGGAGAAGGTGGCCAGGGCACTGGTTCAGATGCCTGCTGACTCTCTAGGAGATTGATATTTAGCATTTAAGAGCATGTGTTGAAGGGTTTCATATATCCCAGGAGGTGCTATGGCTCATCAGGTAGTTTGCCATGTCTCAGTGCCTGCTCTGGTGAACAAAGTGAGTGAATTGTGGGCACTGGTGGAGAACTGTGCAAATAACTCAGACTTTATTGACTTCACCTCTGATCCCAACACCTCATAGCAAGGCTTCAGAGGAATTTAGTGTGGCTGCATGGCTCATTTTAAGAGTGCTCACACAGGAGTTTCCATAAGAGGTAGAATATCTGTCAGTTAAGCATCAGGCATTTTCAGGGTTGTAGGTTACCCAGGATATTTATCTAATCTTCCTGGCTGGTTCTGTGTGGATACACAATCTGCACAAACTTCCTCTCTTTGAATTAAAGGTGTCCCAGACTCAGCTCATGGTTGCTTTCCGGAAAAGGTCAAGGACAGTAAAAAGTTAATATTGTCATTTCCACTGCAGAACTGAATGTGTTGTGGTATCTGAAAGTCAAATACAAATGTACTCTTAGTTTTCTTTTCCTCTCCATGTAGAACTGGCACCTTGGAGCCGGGAGACAAGCTGTTAGCCATTGATAACATCCGACTCGACAATTGCTCAATGGAGGATGCTGTGCAGATTTTAAGGCAGTGTGAAGACCTGGTCAAATTGAAGATTAGGAAGGATGAAGATAACTCTGGTACAGAAATCCTGATGCAAACTGGTGCCTGTCCACTGTAATGACATCTCCCAATAGGTAGCACAAACTAACAAAGATAAGGGCTGCTGCTGTCCGGTCACCACTTTCCAATTGATTATAGCCTATTTTTGTTATTCTGCCCTTAAGTGATGTCTGGAAGGTTAAATCCTATTTGATATGAGTGTGGCTGAAGACTTCCGACTTTCGCTTCTAAATGCTGAAAGTCTTTCCTATGACTACTTTTATCTGGGAAATAAAAGGAATTCAGCATTCCTGTTTTCTCTTTCAGACGAGCAGGAGACAACTGGTGCTATTATCTACACGGTGGAGCTGAAGCGATACGGGGGCCCTTTGGGAATAACCATCTCCGGGACAGAGGAACCTTTTGATCCCATTGTCATTTCGGGCTTGACTAAACGAGGACTGGCAGAGAGGTGAGGTTTTGGGGCAGAGCAGTTGAATTGATTTGAGAAGGGGTCTTGAACCATACCAAGTTTCCTCTGCTGTCAGAAACTCTTCTTTGGTGACTTGGTCTGCTAAGAAGGAAAGGTTCTCTGAAGGTACCTGAAGCAGGGTGGTGGGGGCTGTGCTGCTGGGGCAGGGAGAGAGGCACTTCAGGAAAAGCCAGATCCAGTGAGTCAGGTGAATTCTGCAGCCAGGAACACATATTTATCTGTCCCTCTTCCACAGGGGTGCTTCATGGTCTGGGCTTTGCCATGCACACCCTGTGTCAGGAGAGTGCCCAGCCTGCCCACAAAATCACCATAGACTCTGTCCAGAACTCCCCTGTTGCTAAATTGGCTTTTGGCCATTGCAGTGGTGTGTCCTGTTGAAACCAGAGACCTCAGGTGTCTTCTGACCTGTCCTTGCTGGTTGCTCAGTGTGTTACATGGGAGGTATCTCAGTGCAGGGCTGGTGTGCCCAAGCATCAGGCGTTCATACTGAATAAACGTAGGAGCAGATTTACCTTCAACCACTGGGGAGGCTGACTGTGTGCCTGGGTCTGAATATATGTGGATGTGTGGGATTTAAAGGATGAGGACATTCCTGAGAGTATTATGTGGAACTGAGTCATACACTCTATCTTAATTAATCTTTCTATACGGGAGCTGTGACTTGTAAATAGATCATTTCAGCAGCCCTGACTCATGCTTCTCTAAGGGTCTCTTACTTTGTGCTGCCTGACAGGCAGAACAGCAACAAAAAAAACCCTGAACAAACAGGTGTAAAGTGCAAGACCTTAGGGGTGTTTGACAGCAGATCTGGCCTTTTGGTTCTTTCTGTTTCAAGGCCTCACTCCCTCTTAGCTGGACTGTGAAACAGCTCCGTGCCCTTTTCTGCATTGGGTTCCCAGACCTCTCAGCACGCTGCTATGCATCTCCATTGCTTCCCTTTGGTGCAGAATGCAGATTGTCTGTGTCTCCTGGGAAGGAACAGGGATGGACTTAGTCATTAGTGATTCTTCTCTTTGGGGATTTTATATCACTGCCTGCCACTGTAGGATTCGGT
Source organism: Origma solitaria (assembly GCA_013397895.1). Taxonomy (NCBI): domain Eukaryota; kingdom Metazoa; phylum Chordata; class Aves; order Passeriformes; family Acanthizidae; genus Origma; species Origma solitaria. Next base: position 3,252,537 of record VZRL01005488.1, on the reverse strand, counting down.
CTTTTTCCCTATAAAATAATAGCCACCGAGTATCCCAGACTTTTCTGCATAGCACTTCTGTACTGTGCGTGCAGCCCAGCATCAGAGAAGTTAAGGACAGCCGGCTCGAATGCTGTCAGTTGTCAGAAGACAGTCCTGTACCTTTGTTGATCTCAGTTCCCTTTGCAATTCCGTGGCTGTTCCTCCTCTGAACTCGGATGCACATCGGTGACTGTTCTGTGGAGAAGCATAGTGCAGGCGAGTGCTGCAGTACTACTGAATTTTGATCAGGAGCGAGCAGGCAGTGAGGAATGAAAAGCCTTGTGAGAAGAGTGATGGAGCTGTTCAGCACATTCACCGTGCCTGAGTAGCAAATAACAGTGTGGGGACGGAGCAGCACGGGGATGTCTCTGGGTAACCTTGGCTCCCTGCAGGGAGGGCGAGGAGCACTGGGATGAAGGCTGCCTGCAGGAAAGGTGCATTTTTTTCTCCTGTGAATGAGAGAAGGGGGTGACTTGACCTTGTCAAGGGAAGAGGGGTGCTCCTAGTGTTATCCTGAATTGTCCCTTTCCTGACGTCACTACCTTTATCTGTTCCACAGATGCCCTTAGCTGGGCTCTGACTGAAGGACAGGGATTTAAATCCAAACCTGTGCTGGCTCTTGCTGGAGCACAGGGTATGCTTCAGCAGCACTGACATGGGGTGGACCTGATCCCAGTGTCTGATAACAGGAATCCACAGGCCATTCTTGTAGAGGCACCAGTGCAAGTCTGCGCTGCAGCTTGGGCTGCTGGCAATGGGGGAGGCATGGTGTCCTCTAGGATCTGTCACACATCTGTACGTGGGTGACAGGCTGCCTAAACCAAAAAGGCTTCAGATTCCGATGACTTAGGTTTTATATTGACCTTGAACATTTTTCTCCTTGTGTCTGACCTTATAGAAACCTACGAAGGCAGCTCAGGCTGTTAGATTGATATCAAACTGTGGCTCTCTCCTACCTTAGTGTCTGTGTCCCCTCCTTGAGTGCCTACAGATGGCCTAAGCCTGTGCCATAGGACTTGTTTTCCTTCTGCTTGAGAAAGGGCGTGTGCCTGAACAATATTGATCAATTCTGCTTGAGTTATAATGGTTCTCCAAGAGCAATTTTTGGCTATTGCTGATATTTTAAAGTGCCTGACCAGCCTCCTTTAGTGCCACCTGCTCAAGTACATGGGGGTGGCTGCAGCAGAGTTTGGTCCAGGAGTGTCCAGCACCAAGCCATATTGGCAGGGAGGAAAAGGGACGGTGACACTGCCCAGGTGCCGAGTAAATCCCTACCACATGCATGCAGCCACCTCTTCACCAATGCTTGCTGGGAAGTGCTTGCAGCCCCTTTTACACCTTTCCACTTAGCTGTTACTCAGTTCTGTTCTTGCATGTCCCCTCTGAGCAAGAAGGGACATGCAGCACACAGTTCCTTAGGCTGCTTCGTGTTTGAGGTGAATTAAGGACTGTTGGTAGTAATGGAAAGGCACCAGGGTCATTAGCTGGAAACTGCTTTCTGTCAGTCCTGCTCAGCTTCTCTCTGCTTGTCCTCACAGGGGGCCTGAGAGGACTGGGCTTTGGTTTGCTTTTGAAGAAAAACACCTTGCTGAACGTGACCTTTCTCTTTAATTATTTCTGTATTTTCCCCTGCTGAGAGGCTTTCACAGTTATGGCAGAGCAGTGGTGTTGTTCAGAGCTGGGTGGCTGGGCTGGTGTCGTGGATAGATGTGTCCCCGTGCTGGGTTAAGGGATACAGCAGGAGACCCTCGAATGCTGAAGCACTGCAGTGAGCGAAGGTTTGACTGTAAACTGCCAGCAGTTTAGCTTGACTTTTCTGACTACAATAGATGACACTTTTAAGACAAATACTCTGGTCCCAGTTTGATCTGTAATTTGTTTGAACGCACAAATGTTTCCCTGACAGCTTTTCCAGGCTGATTTGGGTGGGACAAGACGGACATCTAGTGGCTGGTGGGACCATCATGGCACTGCTGAGTACCTCAGCAGCAGCAGAAGCTGCAGCCTGAGCAGTCCTGCTTGGCTGCATTTCTTGATTCGATGTACTTATAGTGGACGTGTCACAGCAGTGAACTTTGGTATTTTGGGGAAAGCCAAGCAGCTGTTTTGCCTGGGATGATATATCAAATACCAGTTCTGCAGGAGCTGCAGTCCAGTTTGGAGATGCAACCTGCGGGAGACAAGTTGCCATGGACAAACAGATACTGCAGTCCAGATCTGCATCTCCTCTTGGCTCCATCACAGAGGCTCCTGACAGCAGAACCTCCCGCAGTACTGGAGGAGGAGGTGATTGCTGCTCTCGTGGGCTGCCATTTGGGAGCTGGAGTGAGTTTGGGCAGCTCAGTCCAGCCAGGGGTGGGCGTGAGCTCCAGCCTTGGCAACAGCTCTGGCAATGGACACATCCTGCCCTCCCTGCCCTTCCCAGAGCCTCACTGGGAAGAGGTAAAGTGAGCCTTTGTCTGTGAGCAGACACAGAGGGGAGGGATGGAGGAGAAGGGGAAGAATTGCTGTGACTCGTTAGTTTGCTCCTGCCTGTTGCTGGAGCCTGAGGATTTTTCTAGGTGAGAGGAATAGCCAGTGCTGCAATGTGGCTGAGCAATAAAACACCACAACCTCTTCCAGAGCTGATGGAGAAAGTCCAGGGTGTTGCTGAGTACGGTGAGCTTTAAGCATATAATTAGCTGCAGCTGGTTCAGCTCATGCTTGCACACACATGAGCAATTTTGTTGAGCTATTTTGGTTTGGGTTTTTTCCAATAGGTTCTAGGTTTGTGTCATAAGTTCTTTCCATCAGGGTGAACATGTCCTTCAGTTCCATGTTTGATGACCGTGTTGGACTCCACATACTGAAAATGCTTGTGCTTTTAACCCTGTTGCTTTGAAGTGTTTTGTCTGTAAGCTGGTCTGCAGTCCCAGTTCCCAAGGGGCCTGGGATTTGAGGAGTTCCTATGTTCCCATGAGTATTTGTAGGTCTGTGCACATGGAAGATGGGGAGGACACAGATTTCTTGTATGTGGTGAAGAGGAAGTCATGGGTACAGAGTGTACCAAGAGGGAACAAAGACATATTTGAAAATGCTGAGAATTAATTCCTTCAAGCAACAGCTGAGTGTCCTGTCTTCCAGAGGAATTGCTTCTCTGGAGTTTCTGACAGTGCCTTTTCCTCCAGAACCGGAGCCATCCACATCGGGGACCGGATCCTGGCCATCAACAACGTGAGCCTCAAGGGCAAACCGCTGAGTGAGGCCATTCACCTGCTGCAGATGGCGGGAGAGACCGTCACCCTCAAGATCAAGAAGCAGACAGAGAGTGAGTTGGGGAGCTGGGCTGGGCAGGGGGAAGGCTCACCCCAGCAGGGACCTGGGGCCATGGAGCAGGCGGTGCTGGGGGTTCTGTCATGTGGGATGGAAGCTGAGATGAGGCAGTGTGGGTGTGGGCATGGCTGGGCACAGAGGGAGAACGTGTGCGTTTCTTGAACTTCTCAAAGATGAAAAAAAGACAACCCAGAGGCTCTCTGTGCTGCTGGGAAGAGATGAAACAGCAGGTTTATTGGCAATAGTAATTTTTAATTCAGATTGACACCTCGTACTGTTGTTGCCATTCCTTGTCTGTGTTTCACACAGAAGTGAAGCAGAAGTTGCTTTTGAAAGTATTAGAGTGTGGGATTTTTTGAAAATGTAATCCCCCTAAATGAGCAAGGAGACTCTGAGTTGGTAGAATCCATGAAAAAAAACCAAACCATCTTTAATTCAGCTTTTTGAAAACAATTGGCAATAAATCTGTTGCACCCCTTTTCCTGGCTTGGGATCCTAAGATCATCTTTCAAAGCATCTAACTTCATTCTAGGGATCCCCTTCTGATTTCCCTGCCAAGCTCCCTGTGGCTTTGAAGCTGTTGTTGATGTGGTATAAAAAGCAGAAGCATACTTAGTACTGGCAGGCCACTGTTTTTTGGGGACAGAAGGGTGATTGAGGGAAAAAGAGAGATCATGCAAACTTTTCTCCCCGATTGCATAGCCACAGCCAAACAAAGGCTTTTTCATTAAATTCAGAAAGTAACAGGTGCATTCTGGCTTCATTCCTGTCTCTCCCACCCCCAGTATTTTCCTTTTTTTTTTGGTGCCATGTTTCTGCAGTCTGTGGATTTTGCTGGGCCTACCCAGCCAGCAGCCCACAGTGCTGTGGGAATTAGAAGAAATTAGAGATTAAGCTTTTCCAAGCAAGGTATAGTCCCTGGGATGCCTGTGCTGAATCTGAAAAAGTGGCATCACTCTTAAACATAGAATTCCTGTAGACTCAAAGCAGTTTGCAAATGTGTGGAAAGGCACTTATTTTACAAATGGTTGAAGACTGGGCCGGTAGTGGGGATGTGACAAATAGAGGTAGAACTGGGGAACTGATTCCTCTTCAAGAAGTCATTGAAGGAAGTCTCTTCTCCTGTAGCCAAATGTCATGGTCTTTGCTCTGAAATACTCTTTTTTATCCCCTGCTGACATTTAGCATTGTCACAGCCACTTGGTGAAATAATTGACATGCAAGTGCCTGTTGGAGAGTCGTTAATCATTCTGAGAATGAAGCAGGTGTAATTGAAATTTCAAGGTAATCTTGAGTTAATCATGGTGAGCAATCTTCTGAAGGCTTGGAAAATAGGGACTTTCAGGACACCAGGCTTTGTTTGGTAAAACGATCTGTCCTCATTGACAAATGCAGACTTTCAGAGGGCTTTTTATCCCTCAGGTCAGAGATACAGGGTGTGGATGGCTAACAGGATATCTAACCAACAAGGACTTTAAAATATTCAGTACAAAGAAATGCTTGTGCTGAGAAACCATTCTTTGCATAGCTTTTGCCTGAAAGGGAATTTGATATAATGATAATAAGGGCCTTGTAGCACTAAAATAATGAAAGGGAAGGTCTGAGCTTCATCATTCACATTCAGCTCCCATTTTCCAATCACAAATCAGGGGAAATTCAGCCTCAAAATACCACACCCAGGAATTCCACTGTTAGGAAGGAACTGCATGGGAGGCTCAGTGATTAGTCTTGAGTTGTTATGAGGTTGTACAGTCGTGGAAGAGGGCTATAACTTCAGCAGTGGTGTTTGTCATTGGAGTCTCATTAAAACATCTGTTTGTAGCCAAGTTTGCAGCCAGCATCTGCCCTGGTGCTGCTCTGAGTATGAAGGAGGCCCTCTGAGACCAGAGAAGCTACAGGGTATTGTTTGCAGGGGCCAACACTTCTCTCGTGTTTGGATGAAGCTTCCAAAGGCACAGGGAGATGTGCCTGTGAATTGAGATCAGGTCCCAGCTCTCTCATATGTGGTAATCCTCCAATCCCCATGGCTGCTCCTTGTATTCCATGTGCTAAAAACTCAGAAAGGCATTTTTTCTTGATTCAGCTTGAGATAAGAGCAATGCATTAAATCCTTTCAGCTTCATTGCACATGCCTTTCTCAGCTACTTTTGAGGAGCTAAAGAGGTACTTTAAAGACTTACAGTACCTGGGCTTGCTCCCATGTCAGCATAAGCTTTTCCCTGAGGCTTGCTCTTCGTGTCTGCTAAAGCAGGATGTTCTGGTTGCAGAATCCTATCCCAAGAAGTCGGGGAGCATAAACGAAGTGAGTGACCCAGAAGATGAGCTGACGGACTCCCAGAAAACCAGCAAGCTGTCTGAGATGTACTCCACCACAATTCCGAGTGTGGAGAATACCATGGAGTCCTGGGATGGCTCTGCCATTGATGCTGGGTATGGAAGCCAAGGTAAGCCAGGGTTGTGTTTTCGTAGGGGTCCCTGGGCCAAGGGGAAGATAGGCAGAGCCTCCAAATCCCTCTGGTCTGTCTGGGTCTTGTCTCCAAGCATGAGCCAAAGCATGACCACATTTGTATGGCCTCTCGCTTCCAGCAAGGAACAAAATGTATTTTAGAATGCACTCATGTGGTGCTTTGAGTTGGTGTATCTGTTTTAGGCTTTTATTGGCACATTTGTTCTGGCTTATATGGCATCACACTGTTCTCATCATTTTCAAAACCATTACAACACTTTATAATCCGCATAATCAGCGGCAGTATTCACTGGCCATATGTTTTACAGAGTATTGGTCCATAGCTCACTTTTATTTTTCCAGAGAGGCCTTGTAGGACATAATAATCCTCTTCAGGATGTTTTAAAATCCACAAGAATGCCTCGTGACTAGAAGCACTCACTTAACAAAATAATTAAGGTAATACTACAAGAAAGTATCGCTAACTCTCTAGTGAGTGATCAGATGAACACATATCTTTGAGGTCAGGTTTATTCAGCTGTAGCTTCTAGCAGATGTGGAACTGGAATGGAGATACTCTAGTCATGGGAATATATTGTTACTTGGAGAAAAGCACTGGAAAATAGTTATACCAGTTCAGATTTAGTGATGTAAGCTGGTATTAGCCTGTGTTGAAACAAACTGAAATCCTGAATCAACGCTGCAACAGGAAATTGGTGGCAAGAGTCCTGTCCAGAAGAGAGTGTGGAAACAGGGAGGGATGCTGCAGGTGCTGCAAGGGATGAGTGTGCTGTGCTCGTTGCACTCTGGCCAAGCTCAAAGGACAGCACTGCCCAGGTGTCTCTGTCCCCATCCCTGCATCTTCCTTCAGCCTCTCTTGGTCTGAGGTCTTAATTTGGGAGCACAGTTGGGACTGGAGGCTTCATTAAGGAGGAATCCCCTGGCTTCATAATGCTGCAATCCTTCTCCATCGAATTGAATGTTAACACAAGTTGGACACTGGGAAGTGATTGCTTTGCTGGTAAATTGAGAACAAGTAATTGAGCACAGAGCCCTGGGGAGCCAGGCTGGTGCCAAGCTGCCCAAGATCCACACACTCCCACTTTGCTTCAGGGACTCTCTTGTCTTCCCTGGTAAGTGTGTTTGGCTGCATGGTGGTGCAGTGGTGCTGGCTGGGAAGGGCGATGCTGGAGGCTTGGGAGAAGGGCATGGATGGCTGCCCATGGGTTGGGCAGGATAGGCAGGGTGCAGGCAAACCTGGGATTCAAAGAGCCTGGAGGCTGGGCTCACACCCCAAACGGAGAGCCATAGATCAGGCTCTGCAGCCTTGTAGGTGTTTAGGTTCACCCACAGCAGTAGGAAACGGCTCAAGGAAGGATTTTGGCAGGGAAGCTGTGCTGGGCCTGGTGGGAACATGCCACCAGGTGGCTCTGAATCCCAGGGATCCAGCCCTTCTCTCTGGAAGGAGGAGGTGAATGTGTAACGGTGCCAAGTGTGGACACACGTCCCTGCAGACCTGCTGCCCACCCACCGCAGGGACCTGCACCCAGGGCCCTGGCCCTGCTCTGGCAGGCACTGAGTGCTTCCCACTGCTCTAAGATGTTGGCAAGCAATTTTCCTGGGGCTCTCTCCAGAGAAGTCTAACCTTTAAAAACACACAGAGGAAACACTCAGCTAAGTGAAATAACAGGCCTTGGCATTTGCAGAGAAAGTGCTGGCATTGTCTTTGGGTATTTCCAACGCTCTTAGCTGTTTAGGAGGTCAAGTCTCCCTTAATTATGTGTTTCTGTTACTTCTTCCTGTTCGCTTGGCACAGAGTGTGGTGGCAGCGTATGGTGCTTCTTGGAAAGGCTCTGAGGACTTCTCTGAAACACTGAATGGGCAGTAGTATGTGGGCAGGGGACTCAGGAGATTTATTTCTACTTCAGATGGCACTGTCACTGCTGAGGAATGGTCTGTTTTGGACGTTTTCTGTTCAGGCAGCTTCTCATGAGACTTGAGGAGCTTGTGACTTGGTAGTGATGGATTTTCATCTCTGGTGTAAGACACCGCAGTATGGAAAAGTCCATGGGGGCAGATACAGTGAAACTTGTCTGATTTCGTACTAACAGTCTGTATTGATCTCCTGTCAAGTGTGATACAGATGAGCCTTGTCTGCTCTCAAACCAGCAGAGTTGTTCGTCCTGTTCCTTGCCTTTCACAAGAAGTGTCCTGTATCTGCACCAGCTGATCCCAAAGGCATGGGAATTCTGAAGGAGCTGGCTGGCAGCTCTGAGGATCAGAATTTTTCCTTATTACCACTGCTTAGGGAAGCTTGTCAGGATCTTCCCTTTGCCCTTTGAAGGACTTGTTGTATTTAAAGATGACTGATTCCTCAGCATCATTTCTGCTGAGTTCAGTGTGGAAACAGGAGCTGTTAGCCACAGCTGGAGCTGGCTGGGGGCAGGATCTGCATCTGTGGGTATGTGTACTCCCAGGTCTGTGGGTCCCAGACCCACACCATAAATCTAATGAGAAACAGGGGAGAGAAGGAGAAATGGAGCATCCCATGTCAACATCCTGAGAATCTGCTTTGGTTAAAGCCAGAAGAGATTGGGAGAGCTGCTTTTGGATGGCTGAGATGGAAAGTGCGCAATCCAAGTGGCCTCACAATTGGGACTTGGGGAAGGAGGCTCTCCTGGTTCTGCATGTCTTGCTCCATTTGGGATTTCTGACCAGGTATTGCCCTTTCTCGTCCTCTGCTCCCTCTTGCCTTCCCTAGGTACGTACATGCCCCAGGCTGCTGGCATAGCCCTCCATCCACACGAGTGGAGACACAGCAGGCAAAAGAGCAGCACCCCTCCAGCAGACCCCAGAAAAAACTACCCTTACATGGATGGGAGCTTCAGTGAAGACGACTGGGACAAGCCCAGCAGGTACGGAGAGGTGGGAGGAGGCAGGGAGCTGTTTGGAAGTGTGGGTGTCAGTGCATAGGATTAAGGGGGCATGGGAATGTGATGAAGCGGCCAGTGGTGTCCCCAGCTTGGCATGAGGCAGCCACGGGGAGGGATGCTGGAGGTGCACCAGCTGTGTTGGGCCACCTCCACCTTGCCAGGTTACCCCGAGTTTAGCTCTGTGGCACTTCTGCCACGGCCAGGTGACATTTGTGTCTGGAGTTAGGGTGGTCTCAGCTGCATGGACCACAGGTTCCTATCCCGTTTCCTACTCCTGCCATGAAAAGGCTGCACTATTTTCATAGTTGAGGTGTAATAAATAGATATGGTCAGGGCTGTCCCTGTATGTGTTGGCCAGACTTTTTTGGGTAAGGAGCTTCACAACAGCTCAGTGCCTCAAAGCAAAAGAGGCCAACCAAACTCTAGGAGGACCAGCGTGAGATTGTATGTCCAAGTTAAAATCCACCAAAACTGTGGCTGGATTCTCTCTCCATCACACTTTGGCCCTTCCAGCACCTCAAACAAGGCCACACTGAGTGAACATGGTCAAGTTAATCCCCCAGCTCAGCCAGCATGGGGAAAATGCTGTAACACTGCCTGAGGCCAGGGAGGAGGCTGCAGCTGGCCCTTGCTTTGGGTGAAAATCCTGCTGGATCTGCCTTGGCCAGAGGCTGCCCCTCACTGAGCCACACATAATGGAAAAGCCCCATTGCTTCAAAACTTCCCCTCCCCTCGACATCCTCCAGAGTCCCCATAGTTGTGTGTGTCGTGTTGTTACTGTCGGTTCTTTTTTTTCCTATTTTTTTTCCTTAACTTTTGTTTGTCCAAACAAAACCCTTAGAACATCTCATGGCCATTTCCACCTATTTAAAGATGATCAAGCTGGCAGGAAGGCTGGCAGCGCTGGAGACTTTGTTCTTGTTTTGCCTCTCAGCGAGAGCCAGCTCACAGAGGTCACTGATCCCTCGTGGCCCTCCTGGCGAGGTTGCCGGCAGCTGAAGTTGGCAAATCTGAGCCCTCGAAACCCCCGTGTCCCTAATGAGGACTCCGAGCCCTGATGTCAAAGTGCAAGTGAAATGGTTCATGCTGCTGAGCCCTCTTTATTAGAGAGAAAAACAAACCCTGACTGCCTTTAGCCTGGAAAAACCTGCTGACCCAGTGATGTGGGAGCGCATTCTGATTCATCTGTGTCCTGGATGTGTTTGTGTATTGCTGCTCTGAGAGGCAAGACACTGGTGACTAGAAGGGACATTTGCCTCTTTGGGAACCTGGGAGCAGAGGAAGGAAATGAGTAAGGGGAAAGAATCAAAAATTCCTTTTTGGGGGAAATTTTGGTTTGTTTTTATAAAGACTTGCTGGGTGTTTATTTGACCTTTCTGCCTGGCGTAAAGGCTACTGTCCTTTAAAAGCTGATGAAAAGTCGGGGGTGAATTTGAAATACAATAAGCCATGTCAGATACTGCTCTCTTCAGGAAGTTCACGATCCCACAGGGAGCAAAAGTGTGTATGAGTGAGTTTCTGCCTGCTACGGACTCCCATTTAAACCAGTGGATGAAAAGCAAAGTGTGTGCTAAAAACTTTGCAGTTGTTAGACATCTGGAAAAAGTTCTATTAGTAGCCAAGGGGGTCATTATATATTTAATGGAGGCCAAGCTCTCCGTGACATCTGTTCAAGTAAAATGTTTCAACTTTGCTGAGTGGCTTTGGTGGATGAGTGTCCCTTCCTGTCTGTGGAGCTGAAAACCCTTAAGCCATGCGAGATCCTACCAGATGTTGCAGAGCTGGAGCAGCATGCATGCAGCTCCTTATAAGATATGTATGAGATGCATTAGGGCTGCTCCAATGTCGCTGTCCCCTTGGGGCCTCTTCCCATGAGGCATTAGTGGGTTTATCGTGATCTTGATTAAACACTACAGAGAATGTCCTTCGGGAGGCTCCTGTTAAACTGAGCACCGGTGGTCTGAGTTTTGCAGTCTGGTGTTCAGTAAGCAGTGTCCAGCATCACCTGCTTTTCTAGCTTGTTCAGAGGATTTCACCATGCTTAATTGGCATTTGATTTAGAGGTATGAGAATTGACCCTGGCTTGTGGTCAGAGATAAAAAGTGCTGAAACTGCCAAGGTGGGGAATTGCAGAACCCCCAGCACACGGTGTTCGCATTAATGTGTGTTTGTGCCAGCTTGAGAGAGGTTCTCTCTAACCTTACTCTCTGTTGTAGACAGAACTGGTGGCAAACTTTACACAGCTGTAAGTGCCAAGACTGCTATACAGCAAAAAACAGAGAGACCTCCTGAAAGTAACAGCTCAGTTCCCTGGTCATCCCAAAGCAAATGAATCTTGGTTTGTATGGGTTGTACATGACACTGTTGATGCTGCTGGCTGTAGTGTGCGTTTGCTCGTCCAGCCCAGGGCAATCATTTTTATATACATCTTTGCATTATTTACTCTCATAGAGACCTAATGTATTTATCATTTTCTCACCATGTCTGTTACCCTCTGTGTTTTTCTCTCTCTTCTCAGGTGTTCTGTGTCTCAGATCTGAGCTCTATCCCATCAGCCTTTGTACTAACAGTCTCTGAGGCTCCTGGTTTACCCATAATGCATCCTTTTTTCTTTCACTTCTCTATTTCACCAAAAAGTCTTCCTAAACCTACAATCTTCCTACAGGCACTTTTTAATTTACCCTTTGAACTTTGACATTACTACACCAACTTAATTCTTCCTTTGAAGGACACTTGCCCCGTTAGTAAATGCATGGAGGTCTCGTATGTGGACTCTTGTTTGAAAAGTTCATATTGTTTGCTTTTGTATATGAAGACTCTTCAAGTCTGCTTTTACTGGTGAGACACTTGCTGTAGCCTTGCAGCTTTCACCCCGCTGCAGAAGAGTGCTGACAATATTTGGTTCCTACGTTACAACAGATACCCCAACCGCCAAAATGGCCTTGAGACCACTCATGAGGACAATTTTTGGCGTGTTTTTGGAGAAGCTTTGGAGGATTTGGAAACATGCGGCCAGTCTGAACTTTTGAGGGAGATTGAGGTAAATAATTTTCTGAATTTGCTGCTGACCTGACTGTTTAGCTCTTTCCATAAGTGTTAGACTGTATCCCCAGATCTGTTACTTGCCTGTAGCATCCCTGAGCTGCCGGTGGTGTGAAGAAGGGTTCGGGTTTAATTCATGTCAGGCTTTGTGCTAATGGATAACTGTGCTTCATTAGGCAGCTGCTTGCTTGTGCTCTCCCTGAGCTCATGTCTTGCCCGCCAGGAACTCCACGCCCTTTTCACGAACGGTTGCTGGCCAATAATCTTCACATGACTGTTGGCAAGCCTTCCCTATCCAATGGTAAACCCTCTGCTTGGAAAGGTATTCTCTGTCCAAAGCACTTGAAGGCCAAGCAGAAGGAGCCCCACAGACCTCCACTGGGACTGAAGCCTTGGCTTGCTTCAAGTGCAGGCAGACACACGAATCTTGCATTCAGCTGTCACTCTGCCGGAAACCGTGTTAGTGAAATAGGTAATTGGAAGCTTTTCAGCCAGCCTTCCCCATGGAAAAATCTGAGAAAGTAATTGCTTCCTGCAGAAATAAAGGTGTTTCCTCTCTTCACAAACCACTTTCTCTTTTCTTTATCCAAAATGCTTTGGAGGTCATGTTATTGTGTCCGGTTATAGGATGAGGAGCCTGGATTTCTAAGTCATGGGATGCAAATAAAGGCTCCCCTTGAGACTGTGAGCAGCAGGAAGCAAACCTGCCTGGCAGGATGGGGCCGTGCTGCTCCCTTCCCTAGCTCAGCTCCCACAGCCTGAACGGAGGAGCAGGACCCCATGACACCTCTTTCCCTGTGCCTTCCAGGTGCAGAGGACTGGGGAGAACTCACTGGGTCATGCCCTCCATCGCTCCCAGTGGGACTGGTTTTATGTGCAGTTGCATATTGCTGAGGCTTCAGAGAAATAAAGGCAACTTCTGGCTAATTGAAGGTCGAAAAGGAAAGTCTTGTTTTGGTTTGTATGGTGACAAGGGACTTGCTAATTGTCCTTTCCTCCTTGATCCTTAGCAACTGTAAGTGGAGGAGGAAATCTCAATTAAATTTATTGTGCTGAAGCATGAAATGCTGCTTTTATTATCTTAACTGCTTAAGAAAGTGCTGACTTATGAAAACCCCAAAACACACTCAAAATTCCAAGTCCCCAGTCCTCCCAAACGATAACTTTTTCCCTTGATCACTTATTTCCTGGATCTGAATGTATTTAGAAACAAGTTTAGGCAGCTGCTCTCAACCTTTCTGAACAGTTGTTGACTGCTTAAGAGAAAGTATCTCTCTGAAATGATGCATAAATATTTCTTTTCTTCTGGCATCTAAATGCAAAAGAAGGGATTTGTTGGGCTCTCTTTCCTTTTCCAGGCATCTGTGGTGCAACTGCTCTTTTATGCTGTTTGGATCTTTGACAGTTGCAGAAATGTTTTTAAACATGTAAAGGAATCCTACTGAAAGCTGAGCACCTCCAGGGTTTCTGTGTATTAAACATGTTTCTAGAATATTTTGAAATTTTTGGGGACAGAAGGGAAGTGCTCTTTTTTTAGCAGGAATCTGTTGGGTTCAACTCCCCTTTTATCAAATCCAAAACACTACTGATCCATTCCTCCCTCTCCATGTGCTCAGCCTCTGTGAATTGTGCTGTGGGGTGTACAGTGCTCACTGGGGCCTTTGCTGTATTGCAGGTTTCTCAGCCCCAGCTCTCAGCCTCCTGTGATTTTATGGCAGTCAGAGATTTGATATGTTTGTATTAAAAAAAAATAAAAATGTAGCCCTTCATGTTTTGCTTTTGAAAAAGAAGAAGAGTCATGCAAGGTGACCCATGGTAGCCTGGAAGCAGGTTCACACACAGTAGGAATCCATGTCCAGCCTATGAGGATGGGGAAACAGGCTTTTTCCAGTAAAGTGTGTGTCTCTGCTTTGCTTTGAGGGCAGCCGAGACATGGGGAAAATCATGCGGGGCAGCCACAGGCTGGAGAAGTCTGGAATTGCCCCTTTTGCTGCTTGCACAAAACCTAAAGCTTATGGAAAAGCTTTAGGAAATCACTTATGATGCTGCAAGGAGGATTTAAATGCCTTGACGAAGGAGTCAAATGCTGTTGGGTGCTGGTTGGTATTTTCAGCCCCTGAGGGAGGGCAGTGGCACGATGTGCACAGAGCTTTGTGTTGTGCCTGGCTCTGCAGTGCTGGTGCTGGGACAGCACAGCACAACGTCCTGGGGCTGAGGCTGCCCCAGGGCAGTGACCAAACATACCCTGGTTGGCTGTGCTGTTGTTTGTCTGTCTGCCTTTCAAGTATGTGGTAAGTCAGTGTCCTTCCAGCACGTAGCAGGTATTTGAGTTTTGCCCAAACTTGAGCTGATCAAGTCACGTGTGAAGACCTGAAAAGGGCAAAGCTGAAAGGTTTTCTGTATTTTATCCAACCCTTTTTGGGATAACATGGGTAGTACTGTCATTTTCCTACTGCCACCATAATTCATTTTATTTGCCTTCGTTCCACCTTGGAGAAAAGAGCTGGAGGGTCTTGATTAGAGATTTAGTTGGATGATATTTCCCCTGTGCGCAGGATCAATTGCTCTTTGACTTGCCATGTTTAGTGCTGAAGAATTTTGCTGTCTGCTCCCTACTTTTCCTTTCATTTCTTCTATCTTTTGACATTTATTTGGACTGCAGACCGTTTGAGCCTGAACTTTGAAATTACAGGTTTCATTACACTGTTTAAATGGACTCTATGACCTGGAGCCAGCTGAGGTTCCACAGACTGGATTCTCGACTCCTTCGTTAGCTTTGATCAATGTAATCTCATTAGTGAAAAGCATTACCAAATGGAGTCGAATCTACTTAGGGGCATCTTTTAATGGATGCTATCAAGGATGACCAGGCTTAAATACTACTTAATTTCATATTTTTAACTCAGTTTTGCTCAGTGACAGCTCCTATTTACTGACAGATAAAATCGTGATTTTTGTGCTGAATTGGCCTCAGTGGAGTTAGAGGCATTGACTCCTCTGGGCCGTTGCCAGCACTGTGTGATGCTGGAGGGGAGCCGCAGCCTTCAGAGGTAGGCTGGAGAACCAGGCAGACACTGGTTCCTCTGGGAGCTCCCTGAGGTCGGGATATTCATCCTTCTTGACTATCAAGATGGTTTCTGCACAAGATGAGGCCTGCCTGGCCCTGTTTGTGTAGAAGGGGTCATGGAAAAATACGGTGATGCTTCACAAATGCTTCCTTGTGAGATTAATCTCCTTGTTGGGGTGGGCGTGGAGAGCACAAAGCGGCTCAGCCACAGACCTGATGCAGGCTCCCGAGGTCTGGAATGGCTCTTACAGCCGACAGGAAGAGCTTCTTGGTACTTCTTTTCTGATTAACGAGAGCAGTGCCTCGGCCGCGGTGTCTGTGATGCTTTAGTGGCCGCGTGGTCCATCTCCTGCTGCTGCTGGCTCAGCAGAGTGACGTTGTGCCCTCGCCCCGCAGGCGTCCATCATGACAGGGAGCGTGCACAACCTGGGCCTGGAGGGCAGCAAGCTGCTCCTGGACTCTGTCAACCCCTCGGGAATGAGCCCGCTGAGGAAAGCCAACTCCAGCTGCACCAATGGACAGACTGAGGGCAGCAGCTCCCCGGCCAAGAAGAACGAGAGGAACCTGGACATGAAGAAGATCGAGAAGGAGATGCAGGAAATCATGTCCCCGACACCCCTTGAGTTTCACAAGGTTTGTGTTGCCCATGGTGGGTGTGACTGTGCCACTGCAGTACCTCAATGGTTAAAGCTGTGGAAGCTTTGCAACCTTGTAAAAAATTTGCTTTGCTCAGAGGGGCCCCCAGGAAATGGTCCATGTTAAAGCTGGCCCTCACCAAGGTCTGCAGCAAAGGTTTCCAGAAGGTCAGATTAATATGAAGGAGCCCCTTCAGAGTAATGGGATTTAGCTGCCATGATCCAGCAGGGTTCAAACCTGTGCTTTGTTATTTCTCTTTCTATATAAGATTTCCAGGTCCTTGTGTTTTGGAGTTTGTTAATTGGTGCTACACATAAAAGTGAGAGAGCTCAAAGCATGGCCCCCTGGAGACCCATCAGCTCTTTTCCTGTGGCACACTCCATTCAGTAGGCCACTTCTCAAATAAAAAACGACTTATTTTCCCTCTCCTTCCACTCCTCAGTGGTGGGATACTGGTTTGAATTCAGCGTCCAGCTGAATGTAGCCAGTTTAACCATGGTGCAACACAATGGTAATTAGGAAAAGTAATTAACTGTAGAAGCTGCTGATGTAGAATGCAAGCAGGGAAGGGAGCTGGAGAGGTTTCAAAAATTTGATTGCCTTTTTCTTTCCTAGTGTGACTTCAGAATGAAACCTGCAGTTATGGTAGCTGGAAAAAACAACTTTTTCATGTTTGATCTGCTTTTGCCCTTCAGGGCATGGCAAATGTGTCTTTAAATAAAACTCCTTCTTGCCTGAAGGAGGACGGCTATGTAATTAGGCATGTTATGGGGTGACTCTTCATTCTGTCGGGGCATCTAGTGTTGGCTGTGTTTGGAGATGAGGTTGAGGCCAGGTGGGATACTCCTGTGCGCCATCCCGAGCGCTATCCTTCCCCAGGACCGCAGATCCGTGAGGGCCACCCAGCCATGAGCGCAGTCATGGAGGGGGAGCCATGGGGAGATGCACTCCCAGTTCGTGGGAGGCATGGGGATTTTAGTACGGTTGGAGAATCAGTTGTCCATGGTTCCCAGTGTTACCCCATAGCAAGAAACACTTCCAGCAGTGCTCTCCCCCTTTAGAGAAGGCCAAAGCATTACATGCCCAAGGGAAGGATGGTGAGGTTGCCCATTTCTTGTCCTCAGAATGTCAGCACTTACTGATACGAATTTTCTGAAAAGAGCTTGTGAATAAGGTGGAGGATTTTAGGTGTTCCTGCTGAGTGATGTATTAAAAATGAGCTGTCTTCACATTTGACTCACTACATTAAAAATTCTCTGCGAATGTGTTGATTTTTCGTGTGCTGGTCTGGCACACACAGAAGATACACAGCATAACCTGGGCCAGGGAAGGTGATGCTCCATTAAAAACACTTGTTTGTTGTTCCTTGGGTGAAACATGAGTGCTGTCTGTATTACACAGCTTGGGTTTCCTTCCACATCCAAGGGTGAGGGACTGTCGTGGGGTTGGTTTTATGCCAGTCACCAAAGCAATTCTCCAGGTGGTTTCCCTGTGATGATGGTGTCAGGTATGTAAGGCTCAGTCTGTGTTATCTGCCCAGGCTAAGAAAAGCCTGCCCAGGAGAGCCAGAGCAGAATTGCTGTAGATCTGCACACATTAATCATGCTACTCCCATCCTGGCAGCCCTGTACATCACCTCCTTACTCTGCTGCACTGAAACCTCCTTCTTCTCTTTCTGCCTCTCCAGATGACACTCCACAAAGACCCGGAGAGTGAAGACTTTGGATTCAGTCTGTCGGATGGCCTGTTAGAAAAAGGTGTCTATGTAAATATGGTCCGTCCGGATGGGCCAGCAGATCAGTGTGGCCTCAAGCCATATGACAGAGTGCTTCAGGTAATAAATGCAAAATGCAGTTCTGGAGGCTGGGACGGAGTGAATGAGTGGCTGAGAGGAAGAGAGAAGTGAGACCCATCCATGGCAGCACTAACTTTAATGAAAGGTAATAGTTAGCCAACTAGATGAGCTTTTAGTCACCAACACTCAATGAGACCTGTGTTTTATAACAAGAAATCACTAGGTAGTACCTTCAGATGGAGCCCCAGGTGGTACTCCTAGGTGACACTAGTCCAGGGCACAGCCTGTTCTGGCACTGGCCTTTTTGAGCTTGGAAAGCTCAAAACAAGCAAAAAGCTGTGTTGCATCCTTTCCTCACCCTCAGTCCTATTCCTGGTTTTTGGATGAACCAGACTGTATTGACCAATGTGTGTTCCTGTGAAACCCCTTGTGGAATTAAGTGATGTTCATGAAGTTCTGTGCATGCCTTTGACAACAAAAAGAGTTTTCTAGGAAACACATCCTTCAAGCAAACTATTTTTTATGGATATTTTTCTTTGAAAAATGCTTCATCTGAAATAGCTGATGCAGAAACAGAATAAAAACTCTGGTCAAAAGCGCAGTCTGTGATAAATGTGCCCTGGGCATATTGGACTACCAGAGGGACAGAAAAAGCCTGGTGAGTTTTGGAGATTGGAGAGCACCTCTGTATGGATGAAAACCAACTATTTTAGCTTTGAGGCAACTCAAACAGCAACTGAAGGAAGTGCAACCTCTGTGGAAAAATTGCCACCATTTGGAAATGCAGATATTGTGACCATATTTGGAAACACTCAGATGTTTAGTTTTACTAATTTCTAGGCGGGGGTTCTTAGCAGTCGGATTAGAGCCAATACTTTATGTACATCAGGTAACTGGAGGACTGGCAGCACTGTGGGGAACCTTGTTTAAGCTTGTTGTGGTCTCTAGCCAGTTGGCTGCTATACAATTATTCCTTCTCGGCTTCAAATAAAAGATGGTGCAAGAATGAACAAGAAGCTAATTAGGCTCTGAGCTGCCTTTCTGTTCAATGTTGGATGTGTCGCTTTTTGCGAGTGCCAAGTGCTCTGGGAGGTGTGCCCAAAATCCCAAACAGAGCGGCGTGGAGACTTTGGACACCCTTTTTCCACACACTGTGCCTCACAGCTCACACCTACGGGCACAGAAGGCAACTGCCATCACGCTGGCATGTGGAGCTGGAAATGAGGGATTGCAGATGTGCTACAGGTGACTCCCCTCAAGAAGTGCAGAGATGCATTGCTGAGGATGCTGCATGGTGCTGCAGATTGTGGGCACGATGATGTGCCCGAAGGCCAGCGAAACACCTCGTCCCTGCTGTCACAGACCCTCTGCCTCTCGGCTGCATGGACTAACTGGAGCATGGCATTGCACTAATGGTGCTGCTGCACTGGAGCTGCCTGGCTGGCACAGAGCAGGGGCAGAGCAAGCTCGTGGTTTATCTCTCCTTGTCCATGAGTGGGCTAGAAATTGTCCCTCTGCTATAAGGGGCAGTACTGGGGTCCCTGTGTGGACCAGCAAGGGTGGGGGGACACTGCTGCTTTCACAGACCCAGCTCCATGGGCGTGCTTTAATTCTTGGAAGGGGCTTGGGATGGAAGGGTTGTATGGAGCCAAACACCCAGCCCTTACCCAAAGAAGGAACAACAGCTGGCCCCAGGGGTTATGTTCACTCCAAAGGCGTATGGGAAATTCCTTTCTCCCTTCCCTGCTCCCAATCCCCATGCCATTTGCCAGCCTGCTGTGTCCCAGGGCTGTCATGGCACCAAGCCCAGGTGTTCTGGTAGCTGTAGGCAAGGGAGCAGGGGTGGTTTCTCCAGATGACCCAGCCTAGAAATGTGCTTGAAGGTCTGCAAGAGCCAGCAGTAACTGCTTTCACTGCTGAATCCTACAGAGAGAATTTGCAGCTGCCTCCTGAGCCCACATGAAATGCATCCAGACTCCTATGAAATGAAGGATATAAATGGGGAGAGGGGAAGCAGAAACTGTTCACTATAGTCTGGGTTTACTTCTGGTTGAGCTGGAAAATGGTTGCCAGAAGCGTCAGGGCTTTATTTGTTTTCTCAGTGCTGAATACTTGGCACCACAAATTAAGGCCAGTAAAAGCCATGATGGCAAAAAAATGTAATAGAAAATGGCAACATTTTTTCTACAGGCTTGAACAGAACTGGTTTTGAGCCCTGCAGTATTTAACATTTACAATATTGCCCCAGGCACTGGGGGTCAGTGTTCATGCCTGGTCCAGACTTTTTTCCCCCTTCCTCTATCAGCCTCTGCATCATTTCTCAGCTAAGCACGGATGCTCATTCTGAAGGGGTGCTTCTGCTCTGCTCCATTGTGAACCTGGAATCAGGGGCCCCCAAGAGTTGAGTGTTTTTTCCAGCTGGGGTTTAGCACTAATCTTGCATTTGCTGACTAACAAACATGATCTTTCTGTTGTTCCTCCCCATGGCACGTCCTAAATCCATCCTGGCAGGTAAACCGCGTCCGAACGAGAGACTTTGACTGCTGTCTGGCCGTTCCCTTGATTTCAGAGGCTGGAGATAAGCTGGACCTGGTGATTAGCCGGAACCCCTTAGCACTGGCTGCCAACGCTCCCTTGGAGGGGAACAGAGAGCTCCCGGCGCAGGTGCCCCGCGGCGCCGAGGTCAAGGCGAGTGTCCAGACGCTCTGAGCAGCAGGAGCAGAGCAGATGATGCCTCTGCTGAGCTCTTGTGGTATTTGGGGTGTTTTTCCTGTTTTTTTGCACTGGTATTTGTAAATGCTGTGTGTACCATAACCCGCAAGTGGGAGGTGGGTCTTCAGTGAGCCTGTAGACCACTAAATATTGCTGGGAAGGTCAGAGCTGGGTATGCGTCTGGGGCTGTGGCGGCGATGGCAGTGGGATGAGCTGCCGGCAGGAGGAAGGAGCATCCACAGCCATCCCCCATGGCAGGGCATCCCCCTGTGCTGCTGCCATCGAGTGTGCAGGGTCCTGCCACCGACATCCTCCTCACGCTGAAAGGCCTTGGCCATCCTACAAACACACATGGTGCTATTATGTTCCTTGTTTGCTCAGTTAATCGCATACAGCAGGACTGAAATGCCTTTCCTTTTATGTTGTGCCCAGCTCCATCCTTTCAACACTCCTGGCAAATCAGTTCCTGCAGCCCCTTGCTCTCCGGGTGCAGGGCTCTGGAGAGAGCTGGTTGAAAGACTTCAAAATGTGCTTGAGAGTGGCTAACTGCAATTCTTGTGCAAAAATTGGTATTTGCAGCTGTCTCCTGCCAGCCCCATCCACATTCCCTGCCAGGTCTGTCCTGCCCTGTGCTGGGATGAGGCTGATTCCCACGAGCAGTGTGTCTCCCTGTGCTCAGTAGTGACTGCAGAGTAGAGACCACACCCAAGGATAAAGGCCTTGAGTTCCTGCCTGAATCCCCCTTGTTTGTCTGAGCTTTGTGGGGATCTCCTGCTTCCAAACCTGGCCTGTGCCAGGAAGTAAATGGCAGAATAGTGAAATTCCCAGGGCCGCCCCTGATTAATTCTTTGGATTAATGAAGCCTTGCTGTCTCCCCTGAGGCAGAGGCATGCCAAGCCCTTGGGTGGGTGGTGGCTGTGTCTCGGTGTCCCTGTGGCCTGGGTGGTGTGTGCCCCTTTGCCTGTTGCTGGCCTCTTGTAGCCCCATGGCCGCTCCCCTCCCGCCCGAGAGCCCCTGGCCCCGCGTGGCAGAGGGGCTGTGATGTTTGCATTGCCTGCCATGTTTCCCAAATTAGCACTTTATGATGATGTTTGTGTCCTGGTGGCATCGCTTTCCCCGGAAAGCTTGGGCAGTGGAGTGGAGGCGCTCACTCAGTCGGACACGGCAGCTCCAGAGCCCACTGCCCCCGTTCCCTGCTTGCCCTTCCCGTCCCTCCATCCCCAGCTGGTGTGTGGGGGCTGTGGGGTGGGTGTACAGCACGTGTGTGTCGCTTTGCTGAGCCAGGACTCGTCCCTGCACTGTCTGTCCCTGATATCCCTGTGACAGCACAACGTGTCCGGGCGTTTCTTCCAGGCACGGCCCCATCCAGCTCTGTGTCGTTGTAGCCATTTTCTCTTTGAGTATGCAATATCCCATACCATTGCTGCCACAACTAGATAACGTGCCATAATTGATACTGTGGAGCATTGACAGTGCAGCCGGAAGTGTTTTTATATGCAATATTCTGAGCAGTGGAAGCTCACTGGGGCTTCTCATAGGTTTTTAATGAAGACTTTTATTAAAGGCTTTAAAAAAATTAAAAAAAAAAAAAGGAAGAAGAAAAACTTGGTCCTTGTATCCCTTCCTATGCATTTTGAATGATATGAAGATGAAATGCATTACTTAAATGTGTATTTTTATCCATATATTAGAGTGTATTCCTTGTAAAGTATTTTTATATGCTAATTTTCTTATGTATCTATGAAAGCACAATATTTAAAAGTACAGCATTTCAAAGAATATTTTAGTCCTGTTTTGGACCTATTTGTAAATCTCTGTATTTAAATGGGATTGGAATGACTTTGACTTTTTTTTTAAATTAAATAAAAGCAAATGAAATGCGTTTGTTTTGGTGCATGTAGCTTTCTGCTGGAGGATGATAGTGAGGCAGCACTTCGCTTCCAGTAACATTTTGACTTGCCAGGGGACCCTGACTCTGAGACACCTTGAAGGACAACGGGGAGGCCACGCAGAGGGTTTTGCTGGGAGGCCACTCTTTGTAGGGCTACCAGTGCAGGGCTGGGATTATCCCTTGCCACCCACCATAAGCAGCGGGACTGGGGTCGCTCCCCTCCCTGTGCCCATGGAGGCAATTTTGCTGTAGCTGTTAACGGGAAGAGCTGGAGATGCTCAGGCATGTGGTTCCAGCACTGCTTGCAGGTTTTCCACGCTGGAAATCTTGGCTTAAAGCTGGGCTGCTCCATGATGAAACACTGACGCAGCAAAGCACGTGGCAGCCGTGACGTGGCAGCGTTTGCAAAGCGGTGGTTAATCCCTGTGGATGGGTTAGAAAACCGCCGGAGAATGATGTGCTGGCAGGAGATGTCCCATCTGGTGCTCAGAACCCTGCAGCGGCAGCAGGGTGCCCTGGGGGGCTGCACCGTGGTGGCCAAGTTATCCCACCTCTGAAAGCAGACATCCCTGGAGATGAGTGCCACGAACCCAGTGCGCAGTTCTGTGTCCGTACATCGAGGATTGCTTCCCTGTGCTCCCAGGATGGGCAGCACAGGCTGGAACACTCCCTGGAAAAGGCCACAGGGAATTTCTGCTCACCAGCACCGAAAGGCTGACCTGGGTTTTGCAACCCTAATTCAGGAATTTTTGGAGGCTGAGCAGGGAATAGGAATGCTCCTGGTTAGACTGGGGCATCATTGCCACGTAAACAGGCCTTATCTGCCATCTCTGGCTGCCCTCCTGGGGCCAAGGCATCACCACAGGGCCCTTGCCAAAACCATGTGGAGCCAACCGAGGCACCGGGGCCACAGGAGGCTGAAGGAGCACCCATGAAATGTGAGCCTTGGGGCTCAGGGTGTGTCCCAGGGGAAAGGTCAGAAAGGAGCTGCTCCTGGGATGTGCCTCGGTGGGCAGCACATCCTGCTGGTGTCCCTTCTCATCCATGGGCCTTGGCTGATGGGAGCAGCTCCAGCCCTGGGTGGGTGATGGCCCCCAGGGCAGGGAGTCAAAACCTTCAGCAGCAGCTCGTGGCGCTCAGTGGCTTTTAGAATTCCATTTATTTATTTTATTTTAACCTGAGACCCACTGCAGTTGCTGTCTGTGCCATTAGCAGGCTGCCCAGCCCAGGCATTGCAGGCTGTGCTGATGAGAGGAGAAATCCCTGACAAAATCCTCAATCACACCCAGCTGAAGACCCAACCAAGCCAAAAAACCCCAACTAAAGACAGCTGTGGGACTGATCCTGGCCATGGGATGCTGGAGGCTCAGCAGTGATGTGCAAATGTTTTATTTTCACAAGGACTAGGCACCTACATGTTGTTTTTTCTTTTCCAACCTCTAATCAGGATTTCAGGAATGGACACTCTGGTTTAACCTCCATCTGTTTGACTGAAGAGTCTATCAGCGAGCTTGAAATAACCAGTCCCATACACAAGGAAAATAAATGTTGGGGTGGTTTTTTTCCCTTTTTCTTCCCATTGGGCTTTTCTGATATATTTGAACTCTCACAGTAGTGGTGCCATGCATGGGCTGGGCACTGGCTGGTGAGAAATGGCCTTCTTTTGTGTCACTTGTTTTTTTTGGTTTTGTTTTTTACCTCTTTAATGTGTTTTGTTGTAGAGTTGTTTTTTTTCTCCCCCCTTATTTTTTAATTATTAACCTGTCTGTATCCCGACCCATGAATTTTTGCACTTTTAGCCTTCTGACTCTCTCCCCATCCCACTGGGTGAGGGGGTGAGTGAGTGGCTGCGTGGGGCTGTGCCAACCAGGGTGAAACCATGACAGATGTCAGGTTAGATAGTGATTACACATATTTTATATATATAGTATTTTTAAGGACAAAAAACGCCCACACCAAGGACCCCAAAATAAGTAATAGGTTTAAAGGAAAAACTGAGCTACTCAAAGACTAAAAAAACCATCCAAGAGCATAGCTGGTTTATAAAGGAAAGTTTTATTTTCAGTTATAAGGTGATTACAAACTCATCTAAAAAAGCAAAGATGACTTAAAAATATCCATATACATTTTATTTATCTAAAAAGCAAAACAGAAACTGCAAAATACAAACATTTACCATATACACAAAGGCTAGGGGGTTTTAGGATTAAATTACACTCCAGGATTTTTTTCAAATACAAATATTCCGTTTTGGAACACACAAAAAAATGTTTTAAAATGTTTTAAAAATATTTTTAAGGTTTTTTTTTCTTTAAAAAAGTTCAGATGACATTTTTAAGGAGGCCATCATCACCCTCGCCTCCTCGCTGCATGTGCTACTCATTATCACATTACTGTAGTCACAGTTGCTAGGAATTTAAATAATTAAAAAAACACCACTGTTTTTTAGCCAAATACATCAAACAAGATGGACCACCTCTTGCAATGTGAAGTCCCTGGCAACATTATCAGGTAACAATCACAACATTACACTGGAGAAAAAATAATATCCTATTGAACAACGAGCACTTCAGAACAGTACTGGGATGCTGCGATGCTGAGAGACCAGTGCTGGTTTCCAGGACAGGAGCAGGTAATGAACTAACTCAACTTGCCCCCTCAGGTTTTGTTTTTTTTTAATCAGCCTCTCAACATACTTTTGCCACTGTTTGGTTTTTTCTTTTTCTTTTTTTTTTTCTTTTTTTTTTTTCTTCTTCTTTATATCTTGGAAAAAAAAAAATCAGCTCTTTCTAACATCTCAGCTGCAGAGGCAGGTACATTTAGGAACAGTGTGTGTCGTGCTCACTGAGCTACAGGGCTGAAGCCTTCCCCCACAAATGCACACACACAGAGCACGTGCACAGCTCCTTAGCATCATTGAGTTCCACACTTTTTATATTTTTTTTAATACCTTGATTTTTCCCATTATTTCTTCTGATTTCTCAAGTCAGGCCATGTTTTCCCTGCGCTGCAAATGGGAAAGTGAGCAGCACCATCCTGCTGTGCACTGCAGAGCCACGGGGAACAAGCCTCCAAAACTCGCCCCTTTAAAATTCTCTTCAATTTACTTTGCTCCTAAAGCTCGTGGTAATTAAATTCTGACACTTTTACTGATTATTTCAAATGAGGACACAGCAGCAATACAAAAAGGCTGTGTCTACTCTGCCATTCAATAGCCCA
The DNA here is from genome assembly GCA_013397895.1 of Origma solitaria. Classification (NCBI taxonomy): domain Eukaryota; kingdom Metazoa; phylum Chordata; class Aves; order Passeriformes; family Acanthizidae; genus Origma; species Origma solitaria. The sequence continues at coordinate 3,227,463 of VZRL01005488.1, read as the reverse complement.
ACATTACCAGCAGGGTCAGGCTCTTTTCCAGTCACAAACCCTGTCACTAAAGTTTTCAACCTTTAATGTGGATGGGTGGGTGATTTGTTTTCTTAAAGTTTTCAACCTGCAAAATTTTGAGCTCGTCCCTGTTTTTGGTGAAATGGTGTTTCAAGCTATTTCTGCTCTTGTTTTAGGACACGGGTAAATTGAAATCACCAATTCCCAACGACAACTGGAAAAAACCACACAAAGAATGTGACTTTTCCTGTTTATTTTTTTAATAGAAACAAACAAATTGATTTTTTTTTTTTTAATTTTTCAGAGAAGCATTGTCCACGTACACATTTATTCTGGGCTGGCAGAAAAGAGCCACAGTCCGGTGGAGGGTGTGGGGCTGCATTGGGCAGTTTTCCAGCGGGTGCTGGCGCTGGTTATACTCAAGGCTCTCTTGAGCAATCTTTCCCATAGACTCAAATTGACCACTAATACCATAAGGAAATTTCTGTGACCAAAATATGGAGCTCAGGGCACCTCCTTTGAATTAGTTCGAGGGTTTCTTAAGTGTCAAGTGTCACCAAATCAACTAAATACTTTGTTTCTTAAGCTTATCTTTGATTATAAGAAATAAAACAAGCTACCAGGGTCTGACAGTTCCTGACCTTTGCTCATGCAAATATACAAATACACAACTACACGTCAATCCTAACCACAAGGCTTTGGATGGTGATTTCGGAGAAAACAAGTCCAGAGCAGCTGCCTGAACCCACACCACACCCAACCTCCCATGCCAGGAGCCATATGGTGCCTACAAGGAGCCAGGAGAGCTTACAAATCCAATCTTAAGGCGTCCTTGGAGGGGCCATGGTCCAGGATTTTGTTATTACTTTCCCTCTTCCACCACCCCCATTTCGGAAAGACCATTTGGACAGCCTGGCAGGTTGGCTCTTTGCAGGTAAGTGGTGCCTAAACCTCCTCAATCCTCATCCTGAACAGCTTGGCAAGATTTACACACATGATTTGCAGCCTAGGAATAGAAGCAATGTCCCCACTGTGTGCGTGCATATGAGGGTGGAAGATTTCATCTACTAGTCTACTTAAACACAGATTTATTTTTATTCTTTTTACTGAAAGTGAGCAACTTCCATTGAATCTCCTTGGAAATGATGTCAGGGTCATCTTTCTTCCAAGTGTACTTGAGCTGCTTAACTAACTTGTCCACTGCATTCAATGCACAGCTTATTTAACATTTTATATACATTATGCCTCCATGAGTGATCCTGCAGGGACCACAAGACGCGGAAGCTAATAATCAGTTATTCAAAAATGTTCAAATCCTTCTCCCACGGTTGGAAGTTTGCCATTGGTGCAACAAGTGGGAGCTTTGAACCCAAGTGTGACAAGCACAACCTCAATAAAACTGAAAGTCTCCATAGCAAAAAAAAAAAAAAAAAGAGACCAGGAGGAGACTTGGAAAAGATCTATTGAATGGAGATGTCCATGTGTCTTCAGATCTACTGGAGTTATTTAACACTGAGACAAAGAAGAGGAACCAGGAGCATCTGTGGTTGGGAAAGGAGGATGCACACAGGGCTGGAAACAGCTGCAGGAGGTGCTGTCCCGGCGGCAGCAATAAAAGCTCTGCTGATGTTGTTGGCATTTTTTTGGTATTACAGCAACTATAAGGCTGCATTTTTTTTCCCCCTACTTTTCCTCATTTCCTCCTCTCCCCAAGAACAGCAGTGAAAATCAGTTTTGCTGAGCTGCTCCATCAGATCATTCCTAACTCCCCTCCACCCCTAATTCCAGGAGCTGAGCTGCTGAGGGGTAGCCACCAGCACTGCTCGAGATGGCAAATATAGCTGCCAGGCTTTTGTATTTTTATTTACAACACAAGAACAAATCCATTGTGGACCTACTATCTCAAACTTTAAAGAGGGCTCTTCTAAGTGTGTGGATGTGTTTGGACCAGATGAAAAGGAAAGCTATGGATGAGAAGGAAAAATAGAATAATAACAACAACAACAATAAAAAACCAGTTCTATTTATGAAATCATACTGTTTAAATACTGAGATACAGACTACTGGTAAAGTCCCTTACAATAGATGCTCATTCAGAGAGATCATCACTAGTGACAGGTGAACTGAAAGGTTTGGAAAATTGAGAAAAATAAGAAACAGGTCAGAAAAATCTCATGGGGAAAATGTTCCCCTTTACATTTCTACTATCTCTTGATTTCAGTTCAGCTGTAAATAAATACTGCTGAAAATCTGCCGTTTTCAAGCCCAGAAGACCCCATGAATACAAAGGTACATGAAACATGAAAAGGTGTGCGTTTTGTCTTGGTTTATGCTGGCTTAAATCTCAGGGATCTGGTTCTAGAGATCTCATGCCAAAACTGCACTAAGTTTTCTCCAGATCCAAACCAGTTCATCTATGACTAGTCATGATGCTTTAACATAGAGTTCCTCATTTACACAAAACAGGCAAAATAGGTCGTAAGAGTTTAAACAAGTAAATATAGGAAAAAATCAGTTGTCTTTGCAGTCAAAATAGGTAGAAAACACAAACTTCTTTTAAAAATTATTTTTTAATAAATTTGGCAGAGGATCATGTTGAAATGCAAATTTATCACCAAGAAAAGTTTAGAAACCTGATAAAATTGTTAGATAAAAACCCCAAACTGTAAAAATGCAAGTGTGCTCACTGGAACTCAACCCCCAGGTAAAATAAGAAGATTTAGGTACATTTTTTTTTCCTGTCGGGTGAGGGAGGAGGGGAGAGGGGAACTGTTTTCCAGAAAGAATGATTTCTTGGCTCTTGGCGAGTCCCAGCCCTCCCTTGCAGTCGTGCTGAAGAGCACAGCAGGGCCAGGGAAGGTGACACAGGGAATCTTCGATGAGGTTGTTGCATATGTGCGAGACATTTTCACTTGGAACATGGAAGCGACTGATTTGAATGGCACAGTTTGTATCGAAATGGGGCTGGGTTCTGTTCTCTAGAAGTTGTACTTTGAAAGGTGTAGTATTATCCCTCTGGTTCTTCCCTCAAAGACACTCTCCCCAGCCTGGGAGATGCCTGAACTCTCAGCTGACTCGCTGGAGACATCTTTGATGTAGCCAAACCATTTTTTCCCCTGACTAAAGCTTGTCTCAGCTCTACAGCACAAAAATCATGTGCAAGCCATATAATCTCAAACACAGTTGTATGACAATGTAGGTATACAAAAAAGGGAAATAAATCAAGCATCAGTGTTTCATCTGCACTCACAAAACCCATTAATTTAGACCCCCCTAACCTTCTACTCCCTCTTCACCTGTGCCTGTTTACTGCAGACACTGATTGTAACTCAAAAATGAGAGTCCAAGCTGAAGCCCACTAAGAGAATTGTCTTTGATTACATTTCCTTGCCTTTGATTGTTCAAAAAAAAAAAAAAAAAAATTGCTGTATGCATGTTTCTTTATTTTGGGCACATTTGATGACACCCACTGGCTCTCAGAATTCCTCCTGTGACCTTGGATGGTTTCTGCCACTGGCCCAGCAGGTGTCATTAGATGTTTGCCATCTCCAGCTGTGCAAAAGTCTCCTTTAGAACTGTTGTAATACAGCAACCAGAAAAAAAGAAAACAAAAGTAATTCTACCTGGCTGGTTTTGTTGCTGCAACTCAGCTCTCTGTTGTAGAAGTATCTACACATTCAAACTAGAAATATTTGGAAGTTATAAATGCAGCGATGTTCTTATTTAATTAATAATTATTTTGGTCCGTCTCTTAGTTTTAAATCTCCCTGTTTCTGTTCCAGGGAAACCAACAAGTTAAGAAATGTTTGTGCTGCTGTGGCCAGTTAGCCTATGGGACAAAAAAAAAGTAAAATAAAACTGCTGTGTAGGAATGTTAAGAACTGTTTATGTTCCTGTTTAAATAAATGACAAACTCTGCCCTGACAGACTAAGCTGACAGCAGAATAAGCAGATACAAACTCTGCTTTTATCAAGCATTACTTCTAAATAGCTTTGGATAGACTACCTGTGGTATCATAAGAAAAAAACTCTCTTCCTCTAGTACAATGCCCACAAGACAAGGCTGAATTTCGCCAGAGAACCTGTTCCCAGCACAACCTGCTCACGTTAAAAAAAAAGAAAAAGGCTTTTGTCCATGTTTTGGACAATCTTCAGGGATCCAATTCCCCATGGAAACATTCACCTGCACCACATGAAGTGGAACCCCCACTCCTATACTCCTTGCAGTGGTTTCTCTTCACTTCCCAGTCTCATCTGGAATGGTACCCAACTACTTCTGACCAATACAAAATATTTCAGTGTTACATGTTCCCTTTAATCTATATTCCAAAGAGTCCTGTTTCTTCAGCAGATAAGGTTCATAAATATGTTTGCCACCCTCCAGCCCCCCTAAAAATAAAATAAAATAGAATAAAATAAAATAAAATAAAATAAAATAATGGTTAACCTAATGACAAGCAAGGAGACTGGGGGATCTAGGTCCACTACTGCTATTTAGTAACACGGGACAAGGGACTCAGTCCTTTTGTCTCTTCCTCCAACAGCAATGACCTCCCTCCCCCAATTAAATAAATAAAGCAAATCCTGGTTACCGAACTTGGAAAAACATTTTTGAGACACGTGGCTGAAAAGCACCTGTTTGCTGTGTAATATTATTATCATCATTACTATTATTATTAACAACGTGACTGTTATCAATACCAGTTACACCAGGTGAGTGGTTTGTTTCCTCCTGTCGGGGATGACCTGGTTTGTGTTCACCTCTGGACGGTCACAGTCCAGAAGTGATTCCTTTATCTTCCTGCCCCAAACCAAAGCCCAAATGAGGAAGTGAACACCTGAAGCACCCAGAGAGCAGGTGCTGCTTCTCCCCTCTTGGCTGCTCGGTGCTCACCCGTGCTGCCCTGGGGACAGGCTGCCCTCCCACTTTCCAGAATTCAAGTTTGCACCAGTGCTACCACACCAAAACACTCTTTGCTGGACAGCTCAGGAGCAGGTACTCAACCTCCCTGCTCACACACAAACAGCAGGCATTTCACTTAAGTTAAAAAAAAAAACCCTCAAAAATCTCAAAAACAACAACAAAAAAAGACTGAACCATGCCAAATCTTGCAAATGCCTTCCTCAAGTGGGTGTGACAGGGTCCCAGTGCTGTCCTTGGGAGGGACAGCCACAAGACTTTTCACACCCATCTTCTCTGCATCCCTTGCAAACTCTGCTCCAGCTGTTTGGCTATATCCTTATCCAGGGACTGCACTAAAACTGTACCCACTCCCTAAAGTGACCCTGACGCCTGTCATTTACCACAGTTGAACCAGAGGGTGGAAATACTACACCTTTGAAAATTCTCTTGAAACAGCATTTTTAAAAAAATCATATCTCTCAACAGAGCTCCTTTTGTGTGTTCTGTAGGTTACCCTGCTCCCAACCATACCAGCACCTAAAATTGCTTTCTGAGACTTGAATGTATTGCTGGCAAGACAATCAATTCAAGTGGTAAGGTGTATAATATTTAGAGATAAAGATATATATATTTAAAAAAACCCAATAATAGTAAATTCCTGTAATATGTCTAGTCTGATATGAAAGCTCTCCCTCTACAGAGAGACGTCTGCTGTGATTACCTTACAAAATATTAAAAAAAAAAACACACACAAAAAATAACTTTCTCTGTGAGAAATAAAAATAAATCCTAGTGCAAATATAAAGCTCTGTAAACCTGGTCCTATGAGAATCTATGGTTAGTAAACGGCAGTTAAAGCAGGTTTATCCTCTCACAGAGAGAGCTCACATCATGGTTTCCACAATGATATGAGTTGGCTTGATCAATCCGCCATTCGAAGTTCCATTGGGGCAGAAGGGGGTGCCGCTCTCCGTTTCTTTGGACCACCGATTCACTTCCTTGGGGGCAGCCACCGCCTTTATCCTCTGAAAGAGAGAAGGGGAGCAGAGGTGAGACCGCCAAGGGACACCTCTGTGTCCCCTCGCGCAGGACGCGGTGCTCCAAGGACGGGGCTGGGGCTGGCGGAGACCCCAACATCCCCACGGCTCTGTGAGGCTGTGGGGATCTGTGGAGCCTTCAGCCCCTGCTCAGCTGCAGAGCCCAGCCCGAGGCAGGGAGTCAGGCAGGAGGGCATTCCCAGCAATTTCCAGCAGCCTGCGCCTTGGGCTGTCAGTGCTGCAGGAGATGTGCATCCTCCTTCCTCATTTAGAAACGGCTCTGCCTCTCTCTGCCTCTCTCCAGCCTTCATGCCAAGTGGCAACTTCTGTCCGACATCTCAGTTCACAAAGGAAGAACTAAATGGCATCTGACCAGTGTTTACTCCCTTTCCTTTCCTTTCCTAACATGGTCTTTGAGCAGTGTTTTGGCTACTTTTAGACTTGTCTCTCATGGTGACAATGGTGACAATGTAGGCAGGAAAATTAACACTTATGCCCTGGCCTCAGCTGAAAAAGACCATTAACACTTGGATGAAAACAAATGCAAGTGTTTGTGCTCTGGGAAGTGTTTGGGTTTGGTATTTTTTTTTAATTCCATTCTCTTTCTCCCTAACCCAAAGTGTCTCACTTTCTTCTCCAAGAATACCCTGAGATGCATTGAAGATCAACTTGTTAGGCAAAAACAAAACTGATCTGAAACCTTAGAAGAGAATTGCTAAGTTTCAGGTTTGCACAGCCTCTAAAAACTTTCCAATGCAAGTAAAATTAGAAGAGCACACACTGAACTGTGACGAGCCAGAGGCTGCCTGCAAATCCAAACCCAAAGGAATCCGTACTGTTGGGTCTGAATCAGACCCAAAGTTTTCCAAATACCATGGCAATCTGAATGCAGTATTTCAATTTGAAAACAAATTAAAAAAGCTAAAAAGTGAAGCCCAGTGTCAAGAGGATTTGACTTTCATTTAGTCGCCACAGTAAAGGCCACACAATTCACAGGTGTGGATTTCCCTGAAATTCGAAATGAGCTTTTACACAATCAGGTTTGACCCAGGTCCCTCCCTCTCTCTCTCTTTCTCTCTCAGCGATTTTCAGGCTGGTGCTTCCGTGTCCCTGTGGGCTGGAGAGGAGAAACCTGAGACTCAGAAACAGTCCTTGAGTGTTTGTCTGCACGTGGAGGTAATGATTTGCCAAGCTGGAAGCTGCACAAGTGGGACACGAGTAAAATCACTTGCTGTTTATCTGAGGACAGGAGGCTTTGTGTTTGTTCTGTTTCTACTGTTTGCCCAAAGAACAGGTGATCTTTAACAGTCTTATTTGCCCTACCTGGGCAGTTTTCCAAGCATTACTTTGTGAAAAACACAACAAGTTAAAGCTCCCTTTCTCCCCTAGACAGACAACTGCTTCTCTTACCTCAATGAGCGACCCATCTGACTGGATGATGCGGATGACCATCACCATAGGGATGCAGATCATGGAGGAAAGGGCAAGAACCCAGCCCAGGCCAATTGCCCAGTCTGGGTATGTGTAGACCTTGTTGTAGGTCAGTGGTTTATACTTGGCCAAAGAAAAGATAAAGCACCCCTGTGGATGAGAAAGGAAAACAAAGTGAGGCTCAAAAGATGCTAAAAGCAGTAGGGCTGGTGCTACCACTGGCCCTGAGGAAGACAGGCAGTGGAAGGCAGAGCTGATGGATACCATAAGTATTTTAAACCAGTGGGGGAATTATTCTTCCATTTAAATCATTGGAAGAGCATCTGTGTCTGCTTATAGCATCTGCTGTGAGATGACAGAGTGCCAAGAGATGGTGCTGAACAGCTGCACTGCACTGCCAGTTCTTCTTCAGGGCTCAAGCATTTGCTGTACACTGCAAGATTCCCACCCAATGAAATACATCAAGCTGAGGTCTGCCTCAGCCCGCTCAAGTCTTTTTGTTACAATGGCCTACCAGTCCTATGTCTTAAAGCAGGGACTGCTCTTTGGAGAGTGAGTTTTCTCTTCATGACTGTAGAATTTTGCCAATCCTAAGAAAAATCCACTTAAATGTAGCCAACTGCAACTCGTGCAGGCACAGTAGAGAGCTGTTGTGTTAAGAGCTGACATCTGAGAGCATGATGTCTTTGAGGGGAATGTTCAAGCCTTCAGCTTCTCTTTGCAAATTGGCCTCTGAATGCAACAGCCTTCCCTTGGAGAGAAGCAGTAAGAGGTGGCTCAGCACTGCAAAGTGTAAGACATCAAAGAGCACAGGTCAGTACTCACCACACAGAGAACTGGTGTGATCACAATCCAGCTCCATTTCATCCAGGGACCAGGTCTGTATCCAATCATATCCTCAATGGCATCATAAATATTATCAGCGCCTGTACGAATTGAGCAAACAAAAGCCCTGTAAGGAGTGCAGGATTAAAGCTGTTTTCCTAGGCTCCCCAAGGGGTATTTAAAGGGAAGATGAGGGTGTCAGATGTACTCTTCAAATGCTTCCCACAGCTGTGAAGTCCAAGGTGATTTTCTTGAGAAGCTCAAAGGTTGGGGGGCTCTCTCATCCCAGCCCTCCCTCTTTATTCACTGCAGGAGTGTGATGCTAATCCCTCCTGCCTGTCACACACCCTCTCCTCTCTCCAGGCTCTTGCTGAACTTCCCAGAGGGATCACCATGGGAAGGACCTGACAGCAAACAGTGCACCTGCTCCTACAGAAACCTGACTGGGGCAAAATGATGGCTTTGCTGGTTTTGCTTTTCTGAGGAGATGGAATACATGGAGAATCAGAGAAATGACCAGTCCTAATCAGCAAACATTTGATCATTCCCTAGCCACAGCTCACGCAGCTACAGAGGCCACTGCCAGGCCTTGGAGCTTGGCATTGCCTAAAAGTAATGGGGAAGAATACACTTTCAGCTCTCTTTTTGTACTTTCTGTTTGGTTGGCTTGTCCCCGTGGACATTGCAGCTCTGAAGGGAAATTCTCTGAGAGATAAACAGAAATTTTCACGGCTGGCCACACTTTCAACTTTCATCTCTAAACTTAACACATGAAAATGCTTAATTGTGCCCTTATTAATTAGCAATGGAAAAATACTCATTTTTTGGTGGAAAAAACACTGGAGGTTGGCTTCATCCCAGATGCAAATTTGTCTCCAAGAGGTCAGGGCAAATTTATATTAATGGCATGTGTCTGCTGCTGGGAAGAAGACTCTGGGGTGGTTGATTCAATATTTGGCTAGCAGAATTGTCACTGACTCATCAAAATGTATCAGATGAAAGGATTCTCACTTACCATAAACCCAGGCTACAGCAATACATTCAAAGAATGCAACCCACAAAAGGCATACACCACTAGCTGCATAGTAGTCAAAGAGTTGAAAAACATACATGCCACCCTGTGAAAGAGAGACACAATTGGTTAGGATCCAACAGGAAAAAAAAAACCTCAAGAATTCAGGCCCAGCTCCCAGTAACATCTACCAACACATCCCAGTGATTCCTGTACAACAAGAAGCAGCATCAAGCAAGTAGGTAAGGTAAATATTTGGCATTACCTTCCCCAGGGAATATGCATGTTTACTACAGGAGGAATTCCAAACAAGACAATGATTAAACAAAATTAAGCCACTTAGTATAATCTACTGAGACACTTAAATCTTTCCTTCTTACAAGTATTTTAGGACTGGCATTTTAAAGAAACAAATGGTATAAAGAAATAATAGGTTGCCTCCTAACATTAACACCTTCAAAATTTATTTATTGAGTGAAAGGTCTACTTTCATGAAAATAGTTCATTTTTTGTTTTATAACTCTATTTATATTCTGCTGTTAGACTCCGCTCTCACTACACTGCACTTTCACTTGAAAAACTGTGGGGTTTGGGCAGCTCTGTTGCAGGTGCTATTTCACTTTCCACAGTCGTGCTCTTCCAGTTGTTTTTAAAATCTGACTTGGATTTTATTTTGAAGATATTTATCACAACAGTGTGGGAACGGGAACATATTCCTGTCTTGTTTATACTAGAATAAATCCAGTATTTAATTAATTCAAATCTGTGTAACTAAGATAAAAATCTCTTTTCCGGCATGCCACTGGATGGATTCTTAATGTGCTCTGCTGAAGGTTTTCAATATATTTCATCATTTAGTGCTAGATGTTAATATTCATAGTCATGTTGACTGGTACCTGAGATTAGATTGAATTTAATGAGATTTCACATTTCTTCTCCTGTGACTGAAAAGGGAAGGGATATATAACCCCCATTCAAAATACTTTCAGATCTAGGGATGAAGGATGCTCTGTCCATCTAAAAAGCACTTCTCCTCTGCGTGGCTAATTCTTCACAGTCCCAACCATAGCTAAAACTGGTCTGAACAATGGTTCAAAAAAAGGCAATTTGCAGCACTGTCACTACTCACCTCAGTCACCATAGTTAGTCCCAGAAGATAGCTAAGGAAACACACTATAGCGATGAAGATTTCCCGTCGGTAACCCTTCCTTAGGAAGGATGGGTGCAGATCAACTAATGACGTGATCTGTCCTTCAACTTCAACAAACTGCAGGGGGAAAACAACAGCAGAGGAACAACTTGAATATTCTCTGCCATGCAGCTCATCCTTGAACAATCCCTCCCCAGCAACACCACAGCTCTGTGCTCTGTGCTGCTCTGAATAAAGGAACAGAAGCCATTCCTTTGTAACCCTGAGGCTGGAGTGTGGGGGTAGTTTTCAGGTTGGAACAAGCTTTCAGAATTTATTTTTATTTCCTAGAAGCCTCATGAGCTACCAAAGGGGCTCTATAAATGCAAGGATGAAGGAGGTTAACTGGATGGCAGGAAGGCACTTATGTGGCTTTTATGCTGTTGCTGTTCCAGATTAATTCAGGACGGATGCTAGAAAAGAGGCAGAGGGAAAACACTCAAAAACGTCCCAGCTAGGAGAGTACCTCCCAGCCTTTTTCTGATGTGCCGGGAAACCTCACAGGTACTAGTTAGGTTAATTCCAAAATTTGATATAATTCTGCTCTTGGGTTTGTCAGTGAAAATCCAGCCAAGGGAAAGCAGACTTTGATGTGAAACAGCTCCTCTTGACTGAACGTGTCCTTTCTGGAGCTATGAGCAGAGTATCTGACTGAGGCTCTAGGTACTTCTGCAGCTTTTCATACACTCCCCATTCCATGATCTGGCAAAGTATTTGCACTTGTAAGCCAAAAATGAAGCTCTGAATAAATGAGTGAAAAGTCTTTATCTAGCTTCATGATAACTGTGTTTATACATACCTGCCTTTGGAAAACTATACAACTGTGTAACTTGAGTTAAACAAATAACCCAGACTGGGTTTGAATAGAAGTTTAATGTTAATCAAAACCCAGATCTTTTTGCCCATGGAGAAAAGCAACTACTGAACTTCTCCAAATAAAACCATGGAAGGGATTTTTTGACTAATCTCTATGTTCAGCCTGGGAAGGTACAAAAGCACCAAGCTCACAGAAGCCATGAGGATATGGATTGGAGGCGTCCATCAAGGCTGCCTCTGTAGAAATGATATTCACTTTAAGGAGATACATCATCTTAACTAATAATTTGCCATGGGGAATCTATGACAGAGATTACTCCAGAAAAAGCTGTGTTTTCCTACCTGGCACCTCATTGCCCTTACGGTACCCAAAAACGCCCTGTAACAACCCTACCCTCTTCTGAAGCTCTATTTAGGAAATACAGATTGTCCTGTGAACAGATTTTGTTGTCCACCAAATTTTGTTGCCTTCTGTCTTGTTACTTTGACTTTTGTAAAACTGGTTTTCTTTCTAAATGCAATCTTTTCCTTTGAGCTGATTTGATCTAAAACTGCTCTGGCATTCCAGAAACCTGCTTGACTGGACTCCAAAAAACCAGAGGGGTGGAGGAGAGAAATTAAGCGCTCCAATTAGTTTTAATCATTCTGCGCAGTGAGGAGCTTTTAAAAATTACTAGACAGCTTCCAATTTGCATAAGCACAGGGTTGCTGAACCACAGCATTGGGTACTTTCACATTTACTTTGGAGCAGTTGGGAGTTGCTCACTAGAGTTCAAAGATTAAGCCATAAAGAGCAATTTAGGGCAAATGAAATACAAAAAAAAGTCAGAGATTAAGTACACAAAAACTGGGTAAAAAATCCATTTACAGAGCTCTCCTCATATGAGAGACCATTTAGGATACAGAAACATTTCATCCTTATGAATATATATATATATATATATTTAATCCTAGTTATTTTCCATTTGAGTGCAGCAAACTTTGGCAATTTTGAATGCATAGTTACTGCACAATCCCTGGTCACCCATGTTTCCTTGTAAGTAGACTACCTAGAAATGATTTACAGGTTCCTTGGCAGTATTTAGTCCAACATTCCTACAAGTAACCATTGGGAAAAATAACCTAACTTCCTGGACTGAACTTCTTGATTTTTTTCAAGCTCACTAATTAATAGCAGTGTGTGCTATAAAATTAGTACAGCTGGAATCTGAGATGCTTTCTGGCCTGTTTGGAGGTACTGAATGCATGCTGCTGACGTGAAAGTCAGCAGGATCCCACATTGCTCAGCACCTCCAAGCCCAAGGCCACCAAAAAAGGCTTCAGCTTTTTTCTCTCATTGTTCTTGAAGCCACGTTGGATATACTGTACAAAACATTTTGTGCTTTTTGTACCTCATGACAACTTTGCTTTTCTTTTTTGGCACTTGGCAACTATCAAAGCCCATATTCCTAGCAGTTATTAATTGTTAGTGTTTTAATGATGGTGTGTACACCCTGCAGATGATTGCAATGGCACAAAGCACTCTGTGGAACATACTGCTGCAGTTCTTTATGCTTTAAAATTATTAAGCTTTTCTCTGAAGTAAGAAAATACTGCACTGAAACCAAAATGGTGGTATTTTGTGGCCAGACTAGGACTGAAATTTAGGTTAGGGAGTACTGCCCTAGTGTGGCAGACCCCACTAACTCCTGAGGACAAAGACAATACTGTGCAACACCAAATTATGAAGTGACAAAGATTCATCAAGTGCAGCCCCTACACTAAAAAGCAACCCAGATGAATTCCTCTCAGGCAGCATTAGAGGTATTCTCTTCCTTACTCATGCCTGTAAAACCAGCTTTTCTCAGTCAGCAGACCTGACACAATAAGTCACCCATCCCTCTCCCATTTGTACTAACCTGGCTATCCAGTCCAAGCAACAGAAGCATAATAAAAAAAAGGATTGCCCAAAAGGTGGGCAGTGGCATCATGGACACAGCTTTTGGGTAGGCAATGAAGGCCAGGCCGGGACCTAGAGAAAGAGAAAACAGGCAGGGGGGAAGGGAAGGGAAGAAAAGTAGTCAGTACCAGCTCTTTAGTAAAGGCAGCCACCCTCAAATTCAGGAATGCCTGGTTCCGTTCAGATAAATCCAAACGCAGCTGGAAATACCAGAAGTGAAACAGTTTGGCTCTTTTATCTGAAATCGAAGCATGACTACAGCAGAAACCACAGGCAAACCCCGAGGCCAGTGCTAACAGATCTCCAGTTTTAACATCTGTCTCAAACATGCCAATAATGGAGGTGTCCTACACCTGCCCTGCACGGACACAGGACAGTCTTGGGGGCCGGGGGGAGAAGGGGTGACCCAAGGGAATGGCAGAATCCCATTGCTAGCCCACATGGTCATGATGAGGATGATGATGATGAAACTCTTTTGCATGCAGGGAAGGGGACTCTGCTATAAACATTCCCTGGATCTCCACTAATGCAACCTCTGCCTCCCTCTGTATGCAACCTCCAAACCCTGCAGGGCTTTTCTGAAGCAGGGTCTGCACTCCAAGGAGTTTGCTCCTTCACTTCTGCAAACGCTCCCTGCTGCATTGACTGATCAGGCTACTCCTAATTTTATCTGAAAATTTTAGCTGAAAAAAAAGCCTCCTGCTGTTGAGAACTGCTGGGGGTGTAAAACCACTCTGTGTAAAATTGCTTCCCCATGCTGTCACATCATCTGCCCCTATCCAGGCCAGCCTACACGGACCTGCCGCGGTGACACTGAGGATGATCATCATCAGCCCCAGCTGCAGGATGGGTTGCAAGTGTAGGAGGACCAGAGGGGCTGGGGCTGAGTGCTGGGGGCTGAGCGCGCAGGTTCTCTGCTCTGAAGCCCAATGTGTGGATGCTCCTCCCTAGAGGCCTGCCCTGTGACCAAATGTCACCTCACTTGTCCCCACAGAGCACATAGTGCTTGTCTCCAGAGGCACCCTCACCTGGAGCCAGGTGCTATCAGCTGTCCTTTGGGAAAGCTTTTGTGGAGAGAGAAGGAGCCCTCCACCAGTGGGAAAGGGGAACACTGGCAACCTGGCATTTACAGAAGGCTCTCAGAGGAGATGAAGAAATTTGGTGAGGCTGACAAAAAATTCTGAGGGCAGATTTAAATTCAGAGTGAAACCAGGAATGCCTGGCTCGTCTGCTTGCTTACTTTGAGGAGCCTTAACAGTGACAGTTTTCAAGTGGATTCATGTAATTTTCAATGGGAAAAGAAATTTTTTAAAAGATGCTGCAGTGTGGGGCCAAAAAATTTTATCTCTGATCTGTATAGAAAAATCTGTAACACTGTTCTTCCTACCTCCCACTTTTCCTTTTCAACAAGAAATATGGAAAAAGAAGCAAGAGAAAGAGGTAAAACGAGATGACTTTTTTTCAAACTAAAGAAAACTTTATGTCACTGAAAATATTTGAACATAAATAAATACAAATTAGCCAACAATCAAGCAACTAGTTTTATTTTAAATGAAACACCACTAAGATTTTTTATGACAGAAGATACAAAAAAATTGGTGAATGTCTCAAATTCTGGGGGGCTTTGCTATTTCCCCCTTAATTCAGTGGATTCAGTAGATCCTCTCTGAGGGAGAGCTGCTACAAAATGGCATTTGCAGCTGATCTGTGCAATTGATGAGACAGATGTAAAACTGCTCTCCTCAAAATTTGCTGGAATTCTGTATGCTTTGGCCAGTGAAACTGTTCTTGCACTGTGATACTAACTAATACCAAGTGCCCTAAGCCCTGAGCTAATTGTGATTTTCTTTTGAAACTAAGTGTTGAAATATAAAAAGTCTGTGTGAAAGAAAATGTTCTTGGCAAGCCCTCAACTGAAACATAAATAATCTAAAAATTGTATTTAATTTGAAACCCTGTTGTTTTGAAGGGTGTTTTGCAAAAGTGAAGAACTTGTGGCTGCTATTAAAAGCCAGTGAGGAGTGCCACGATCCCAGCCCACACTCTGGCCGACTGCCACGGAGTGCTGTGGCATGGCTGGAGAGCTGCAGAGGCAGAGACCGGGCAAGCATCAGGAAACCCAAGGCACAATAACCAGACCAGCTTAATCTGAATTTGTTTGCAAAAGGAATT
>VZRL01005488.1:3172353-3212117 GCA_013397895.1 Origma solitaria | reverse complement strand
AAAAAAAAAAAAAAAAAAAGCAAGCAAATCTTGGGCTGGTTTAACGGTGCTACAAATTGCATGGGTGGTAAAGTATTTCTTCCAGCCAAACAGAGGCTGCACGGATTAGACAGGATTCACTATGGTTCTGTTGAGCCCCCACTGCTTTCCTCTCTATCTTTAAAAGAATTTCTGGGGGGAAAAAAAAAAAGCTACTTATTAAAAATCTGCTTTCACTGAGGAGTTGGAGAAGTCTGAGTGAACTGTTGAGTAAAGCTGCTAAAGGCCAGCAGTGACCAGTGCTTCCAGTGGGAGCCAGCCCTGGCTGACAAGTGTGTCCCAGGCACATGGCACCAACACTGGGTTTGGCACTGGGAAAAAATGTGGCCATGAGATTCTGCTGTCAGCAAATTTGTTGATGTTCCCGTGGCTTTCAGGAAGGCAAACAAACGATGTCATGGATAGGGCAGGAGGAATTTAACTCGCTGGGCAGAGCTGGGGTCTCAGCCCTGCGGACAACGTCCTCCGCCAAGCACTGTGGCCAAGCGGCAGCACCGCCGCTCACCTTTCTCCTGGCCCAGGGGAGCAGCTCTGACCTTGCATCAAAAGAAACCAAAAAAGGCAAGGCCAGAAATGAGAGGCTCAAGCAGCTGCTGAACCCTTCTGTGCTGAGAAGCAGCAACAAGAGCTTCCCCCAGAGCCCCGTGCAGGTCCTGGGACACTCATCCCAGGGGGACCAAGTGTCTTCAGGAGCTCTGCGCTTATCTCTCTGAGAAAGGCAGCAAGGAAACACGTGGGAGGTGGTTCAGATGCTTTTGGATAATTTCAGTGGTGTTTACTGTCATGTAAAAATGTCCCCTAGGACTCAGCCAAACACCAGCAGTGATGGGCTCCCACTGCACGGTGAGACATTTGCAATCTCTGGCCATCGGTGACGTGGATTTAAATAAAGGAGTAGACAACAAAATATGCAAAAGGAAAAAATCAAAAGATGAGTTCAAAAGCTAATCAGTGCCCTTGCTGTCCCTATAATAATCTATTAAACCCCTCCTTTTAAAAAAAATGCTTTTTGAGGTATTGGAAAAATGCTATGTAAATACTAAGTCTGTGAGTTAATTTGTGTTCAAACATTACTTAACGATCCAGTGTTACTATAGAATTGTGTAATTCTAAAAGCGTCAAGTGACAGGAATATAGCTGCCTGTATCAGAGATTTAATAATAAAAATTAGAATAAATATTGACCAGATAAAAACCTAATGTACAAATACTTAAAAATACTGCTCTTGGAATTGATCCACCTACACATAAATAAAAAAAAAATAGGGCTATTTATGATTCATTCAATAGGATTATTCCCTTGCTTCCTGTTTCCAAACAAAGCAATCAACCTCCGATCAAAATAAGCATTATGGCCAAGATTATTACTAATTGCACTTGCAAGAGTCATTCCAATTGCAGCCACCCAAGAATCCAGCGGTGCCATCAATGTCATTAATTTTTCATTAGCCCTTGTGAAGTAAGACATTGTTCTTAAAGACTTAACTCCCAGAGCCATGTGGTTAGAAGATATATTGGCTTTTTTATTTTAATAGCATGTTTGCAGAAGAAAGCCTTCAAATACTATGCAGGTGAATTAAAAGTGCTCAAAAAAATCAGAAAGAAATATCAAAAGTGTACTCAGGTGACATTGTTATTACTTGAATCTGATTAGCTTTAAGCCTCATGGCTGTCAAGGCCTGATTCATTATCTTTCCATGGTAATTCCCAACTAATCTGTCTGTTCTACGTGAAAACACATGGTTACACCTGCCCTCATGGACAAGAAATGCACAGAGGAAAAATGTCACCTGTTTTGTTTGAGATACCATCACAAGCTATGAGGATTTAGCTTCTACATCTGCATGTGTGTAGATGAATCTTAATGGGAAGGACACTCCTGAAATAAGGGAGGAACCTAAGTGTAGATCAGGTTTCAAAATGGACTTTGACAGCTCTGTCAACCTCACCCTGAAGCTGCAGAGGACAAAAGCAGGTTTGCAACAGCTAGAGTTCCTGTGGGTGAAATGGTCCAGAAAACCCTGGAGATGGAGTTCTCCAGCTTCTCTTGCCTTTCAGTGAGATTTCGGAACGTATGTGTGTGTGTCCCTTCAAAAGGCCAAGGTACTAACCCTACTCTAGTGCTGTGAGCAAGCAAAACTAAGCTATGAAAAGTACATAAACACTGGCAGTTTGCATTGGAATGAAAATAAAGGTAGTCTGAAAAGAAGGATGGAATAAATTCTCAAATCAATGACATTTTGGACCTTAGATAATGGTGTCGTTATCTTAGCTCTAATCTCAACTCAAATGGATTAGCACACTCTAGGAAATGTGTTTGCTGCCCTGTTAATCAAGACAGAGTAAACAGTACAACCCCGGCTAACCCTCACTGCTCTAGATTAAAGCCCAAATCAACAACGTGCTTATTTTTTCTGGCAATTACGGGAAATCTTGTTCTGTTTTATCACTTAGATGTTAGCTGATTGGGTCTGCAGAACTTTGCTCACACGCTGGGCGGCAGTGCCCACCACCACTGCCACCAACACCATCGTACCTGACTCTGCCACATCAGCAATGTTCACCCCTTGCTCTTGTGCCATGAAGCCCAGGACGGAAAAAATTGCGAAGCCAGACACAAAACTGGTACCACTGTTCAGGCATCCCAGCAGCAAACAGTCCCTAAGTCACACATATGTCATGGAGCAAGTTAATTAAAAAAAAATTAACCCATTGTCCCTACTTTATTTACATCATTTAGCTAAAACACTAAACCCCCTTGGATGGAAACTTGCCTATAGCAGTTGTATTTGTACTTGTTGTAGCTCCCCAGGGAAGTCATTGCTCCTAAGCAGATTGCATATGAGAAGAAGATTTGTGTCCCTGCATCTATCCAGACCTAAAGGGAAAGATAGAAATACTGTTATTACCAGCACTGTTGCATTGCAACACTCAACACAAACACAGAGTTCAAACTTAGCAAAATCAACAAAATAATTGTTTCCATTGAGGGTGAGAGCTAAAGGACCAGGGAGACAGGGAAAGAGAACAACACATTTGCAAGTTTGGCTTTCAGAAGGAAAAGAAAATTGTTAGCATCAGAACCCAGAAGAACATAATCACTACAACAGTTCCTGTTTCCCTCCCCAGAGATGCTCAGTATTTCTAGTTTCTTAGTCATTCAGCTGATCCTTCCTGTTGGCGCAACAATAAATGTGTTTCAGTGCAATAGGAAATGCAGAAGTATTTATAACATTGCTCATTTCTCTTGTAACTCATTTCAGTTAGTGTCAGCCGACAGATTCCTTAAACTGAGGATGTGAAAAGCTTGAGAAACAGGTTTGTGTATTTGGTTTGTTTATTTTTCCAGCTTTCTGGTTGTTTTTGTACCTGTTCAAATGCAAGATAAAAAGCCGTAGGGGTGGGGGGAAAACAAGCAAAATACAATGAACTTTATAAGATACATATCTGATCTTGGTCTCATGATTCTTTGTCCTGATTACATTAAAAAAAAACACATACAGAGTGAAATAACTGTACACTATGAACTTCTTGGCTAGTAAATACGTAGCAAGCTATCAAAACACATCCTCTGAATCCCATCTGTTCTCTTCTTTCTGCGAATCCAAGTCTGCTAACACCAGTGGAAACCACCAAGGAGTCTGAGTAAGTGAGAATGTAGACTGAGGACCATTACCTCCTCCCTCCCACCATCACTTCCCAGCACCTTGCTGACTACTGTCTCCTCAGAGCGAAGCTGCTCCTAGACTGTGGGCGGGAGCGGCCAGCTCACATGAACCTCTCCTACATTGTCTGCTGACTCTCTGCTTAGGGCTAGCAGTAGATCATAAAAATTACACAGTCCCATAAAAGAAGATTAATTCATAAAATAGAATGTCTCCTGCAAAAAAGGTGTCTTGTGAAAGAGGGCAAAACTAGAGAATGAAACAAATTTGCATGATGTTTCTTTCAATTACACTTTTCCTACTTCAGTTCTTAAGTGATCACTGGAGCTTTATTTTAACCAATACTCACTAGAAAGAAATAGCAAAGACAGACGTTATTTCCTATCACTGTGATCAACATTTTGTTATTTTCAAAGATCCCTGGTTTTCTTTTTCTTTTCAGGGGGGAATATAGTGGTTTTTTCATTTCTCACGTGAACACTATTGGCTGAAATGATGCTGATCTGCTCAAGTGTCCCACACTTGCTCTCCCTGAGCACAGACAGGAATTTCTATCTGTACAGAAAGAGTAAGCCTGGCTCTCACTAACCAGGGCTAAGCAAACAGTATTTCCTGTGCCTCAGAAAACATTTTCTCCACCTTTGCATGGGTTTTCATTCTTCTATAATTTCATTCACTTCTCTCCAATCTCCTCCTATTGAGCAGAGGGAGATAAGTGACGCTGGTACTCACAGTTGTCGCCTGTTGTTCCATCTGTGAAGCTCACGTGTCTCTCCTTTGAAACTAAAGACTATCCTCATTAAAAAAATGCATCTCCCTTACCTTACCAACAAGAAAGCTGAGATTGTATAACGGGACAGAGTCTACAGCCTCAGAGTCCTTTGACACAAAAAAAATACACATGCACACACACACATACACACACATGGAAAGATGCATTAACACATTTAACAGTGACCTTCTCAAGCAGAACTCTGGAAAATATAACCCAGCGTTAAAGTTCACGCTGTATTTGGACCTCTAAAGTCTGTGGAAAGAAAATCGATTGCCATGACATCAGCACCATCACCCTCCACCATCCCCCTGTGCACATGAAATCATCCCACTCCCCGCTCCTGGTTCTGTACCTGTGGGTCAGCTAACCGTGAGATATCAGGGTAAAGATAAAACTTGATGCCTTCTGCAGCTCCAGGCAGGGTCACGCCACGGATGAGTAGAACAAGGAGCATGATGAATGGGAATGTGGCAGTGATGTACACTACCTGGAAATAAGAAAAGAAAAAAAGGTGTGTTTAGTCTGGGGCACCGAAAGCTCCAGAACCTAGACAGGTCTAACAAAGGGAATTCAAAGCCCCCTCACATGTAAAAAGGGCCCAACCTGAGTTTGTGTGTCTACTTCTAGCTGAATGGTCTTTAACACCTTCCTGCCCTAGGCCTGAAGGCAATGCAAGGATTCCTCTAGAGCCCCGGTCGGTCGATGGTCACGTCACTCAGACATGATTTTATACAGCTCATGACTTTTGTTCAAATTCTGCCTTTGCCCTGTTTGTCCTCCTCACATGACAAGTGCACCTCTGCCAGGGAAGTGAAAAGGTTTCCTCACCGAGGGCCCCTGAAACATTATTACCTCATTCTTTATTGGAACTTTCAAACTTACAAACTGCAAACTGTTTCGCAAGCTCTGCTGCTCCCTCTGACCTTGGTGTGCAGCCCCACTACTGCTCCTGCAGTCAGCTCCACCAGGGACAGTGCTCAGAGATGAAGGTAATTTAGTCCGGGCTCCCATGCCTCCCTTCCCATCTCCTTGAACACATGAAACCCTTCAGGTTGGCATCAGCCTCCACAGTGGTAATTTCCAGTCCTGTAACTTCATTCTTGCCCTTGCTGCCTATTCAGCAACATCATTATTGGAAACTAAGGCTCTATTCATCCAGTTTGAAAATATGTCTTCATTATCTTTAACCTCTATTCCCACTCTCTTTGAATAACAGCCTACTTCTTCTCTTCTTGTTATCTCCTCATTCATTTGATGAAAGAGCCCTTTGCTTTCATCTCCAGCACGAGGGTTAATTGAGCTTGCATTTGGACAGTTCTATCTTTAGACCCACACTTTTTGACCTCTAACATTTTCCTTTCTTTGCTCATCAGTGCTTTCTCTCATTTTTTATATAACTGCTGTGCTACAGTCAAGAATCACTACTGTCCAAGAAAGGGTATTTTTGTTGGAGTCAGATGATTCTCCCAGGTAATTACAGTTTGCTGCCATGAGTTAAAATGTATTTTTGTTTTCCAGAATTTGCTTAACTACTGCAAAGCTACCAGCATGCTCCATTTTTCTTCTTAAGTGTGTCCTCTGAGAATAACAAGGAGAACTCAAAGCCTGCATTGCCATAATAATTCACAGAGCAGGGTTGATTTCATAGAATGAAAGGAAATTTTTTCATACTATTACTTTTAAATTCTCTCTTTGAATTTTCTGTATATTTTCCACTGACAAATAACACATATTACACATTAGCCTAGTTTCACCAAAACCAGAAGGATAAAAAGGGGATTTCTACACTTTCTTATTTTTTTAACATAAGCTGAGTCTATGAAAAATCAAAGTTATCTTACAAAAAATATACACTTTTGACATTTTTAGGAACTGAGTAAACAAAAACTCACAGAAAGGTTTTGTACTGCAGGTAGAGATTCTCTCACTATGCTGGAATGCAGGAATTTTTAAGACCAAGCCCATTATCTAAAGCTTAAGCATAACTAATATTTTTTATCATGATTTCACGTTTATTTCTCCAATGCTTTACTAAAAGATTTAAAAACTACATCCTTCCCGGCCTCCCCACCCCACTCTCCAAAGGGCCATTAACACACTGGAAAGCAGGGAAGTGCTATAAACAACCCTCTCCTAAAGTAAACGAGACTTCTCAAATAATTCAAGCCCTCCATTAGAGTTTACAGTTTACTTTTTTTTGACCCCAAAGTTAATGGAGTCAGCCAGAGACTTTCCAATGGTTTTGTTGGTCTTTGGCTCCACACCCGCACGAGAGTGGGGAGGGAATTCCTACCAACCGCCCTGCTTCAGACAAGAGACCATTCTGCAGGATTTGCAGAGAACACAGATTTTTAGATAACTGATTTTAACAGACCTGTTATCTTCATGGGGAGTGGAAATAATACCACAGGGAGCTCGGAATGCTTCCCTGCGCTACCAGAGCCTTCACTGAGCAGACACCAAGGGAAGCCAGCAGAGCTGCAGAATGTGCACTTCCACCCTGCTGCTGCTGCACATTTACTGCATCCACCTTCACTACAGAACCTGCATAATCACCTCACGAAGCCACAGCAATCAGAGGGAACAGAGAAACAAACATTTTTGTCAACGTGTGCTTCAGAGGTGTGGAAGCTGATCTTTGGGGGAAAGATGGTGGGAAAGAGTAAGGCATCAACCTTTTAATGAGGCTTTTTGATAAAAATCACAGAAAGCAAGGCAGAAACTGCAGTAAAGCAAGAGCTTTAGTCAACAGGGGAACTGATGAGGTCGGGCTTCTGAAAAAGTTTTGTCTCCTGGTTGATTCTGCAGGGTGCAGCAAGGTAAAACTGCTAAATGATGCTCTCTCTGCAGCTGAGGCACTTAGAATTTCACCCTGATTTCTCTGGAGACTTATACAAGATGAGTTCACACTGTGGCCTTTTTCTTAGGAAGGGCACTCATAGGGTCATGCCCTTCTACCCAGTCGAGAAGAAATGTGGGGAACATAATACCCTGAGATCCCTCGTCCTCTGTCAGACTTATCTGAACACTGTCTACGGCAACAAGTTCAATAGCTAAGAATTACACAAACACAATGGCTTCAGAACTCATAAAAATCGGTAAAAGAACACTACTGAATTCAAGGGGCTATAATATCATAGTTCTCACTAAGTGACTGGCCAAGACTTGCACTGGAGCAGGATGTTCAGGAGTGGTGCAACTGTTATCCTTTACAGGAAAACATTATTCTGAAGAGCATGTGATGGGACTAAACCCAGAAGCTATCCAGGATCCTTGTTAGTGACAATGCTCCTGAACAAGTACCTAAGTTTAGTCTTGTGTATCTACACAGAGCTCTTCTGTAAGTGAGCGGCATGTAAAAAATGCTGTGCCCCCACCCCAGTCTGTACTGTCCTGAAACATCCCCACCACAGCTATGCTAACATCCACCCTGCTGCACCGGGATGAGCGTGACAGGGGTGAGAGCACAGAGCATCACCCAGCACAAGCCCGAGGCCGTCTGCACTCATGGCATCAGCGGGATGCTCCTCTTTTGAGAGCTGAAGTGGTGCTCAATCCGTGCTTGGATCTGCTTCTTGGTGCCCTTCCAGTAATGGCTACTTGACTCACAGGCATTTTGGGCACTGGTAATGACTTTCAAAAGTCAGCTGAATATGATTTCTTCTCTTACTCAGTGCAAAAATACAATTTTTCCAGGAAATGGTGCATATCTTCAAGAACAGCATTACTTAGCATTCCTAACATCTGCTAACTGCAATGATTATAGAATGGGTAAAAGAGCACTTACTTTCCCAGTGGATTTGACTCCTTTCCAAATGCAGAAGAAACATATCACCCAGACGAGGAGGAGACAAAGTGCTAGATCCCACTTGATAATACCAATATCTTCAATTCCCGAGGACAAGCTCAGCACATTGCGCCTGAAAGGAAACAAAACAAGAGGGAGATGCAGGAGCTCAGTTAATGCACTCTGGTTGTGCTGGCTGAGAACACACGATGGTGTCCAGGGCAGATCTTTGCTCTCGAAACTCTTGCTAAGTCAGTGGCTTATGTGACTAAAGCTGTGCTTTGCAACCCTACATCTCCCCTATGTCTGTGGGACTCCCTAATTCAATATACTGCACAACATTTAAAAAATTTAAGCCCTTTTTAGGCAGCCCACGACCACCCCAACATGAGATAAAAAAGTATTTTCTCCCTTGAAGATCCAAGACCAACTCGCCCCGGTGAAGCTTCCTGGCAGCAGTGCACACCATGTGTCCATCTTGGACACTTGCAGCTGACCTGTATCCACAAGTTTCTCCTTTTCAGGACATTAGCAAAGCTGCCACGAAGAAGAAAGGGAAAAAGCAGTGCAGGGAAGTGTCAGGCCATGCAGCCTTGCAGGGTGAAAGCTGGAGCCATTATCTGCTCTCCCTTGGGGCCCCCCAAACAAGCACTGCCCAGGTGCTGCCACCTGCCCTCGGCACCCCCGGCACCAGGGTCTCATGGAACTAACACCAGGTTGTTTAGGAAACTTCATTCTCTCACATAGGTTAATAACTAAAAAGTACCTCCTGAGCTGTGTCTTAAGGGAGGAACATCTGACCGTTAAAAGACTCTGATCCAGAGGGGAAATATTCATTAAGGCTTCTCTCTTTTCAAAATTCCCATGGCTTATCATTAAATAAATTAATTTAAACTATTTTAAAAATAATTTCATGCAACATACACTGTCCTCACACACTGCACAGACCTTGTCATACCCGACACTTCATTTGTCAAATATGTAAAAGAATGAACTGTTTCTTACTGTTCACTGAGGTAAAACTCCTCTGCAAATGAACCCAGTAAACTCTGAAGTTTCTACAAGTTTTTTTTCAGTCAAGGAAATGTTTGACCTCAATTATAACAGAAATGCTGTTCCCCAAGAATATAGAAGTGAACTTGCTACCTAACAAATTATTAGTGAAATTTTATTTTCAGACAGCTATAAAAGTCAGGCACTTTCCTTCACCAGAGTGGTGGAGAGCAGAGCCCAGAGCAGTGTGGGTGCTGCTCTGGGTCAGGCCCGTGTGCACAGCTTTGCGTGGGGATCCACTATGAGACAAATCACTGTGGTTTGGTTTTCCCCTAAATTAATGTTTGGGTTTTTTTTTTGGGTTTTTTTTTTTTTTTTTGCTATTACCATGGAAATAATAGTGAATGAAGTCACTGATGGAAAATTTGCAATTAGGTTTTGGAAAAAGCCCTGGATCAACCAGTTTAATAGGGCTGAAGCCCTCGCCCATCTGTTTTTGCCAAACTCACTTGGATTACCTGTGTGACCATGATCTCACACCAAATGCTTTATTCTCTCTGAACGTGTGTGTATTTTGTTATGGAAAAGGACTAATGGCACCAGACAGGGTAAGTCTGCCCTAATCAGCACAGCTATTCAACAGTTATGAGAAACCCCTCAGTAATTAATATTTGGCATAAAGTTGCAGCCCTGCTTCACCTGAGCCTAAAGAAACAAAGGAAAAACCCGCTGTGCATATACAAAAGAAGAAAATACATTTATAAGATGACAAAGTTCGGCCGCAACCTTCTGTGCCTTTTTAAAAAATAAATGGCAATTTTCCAATCAAAGGGGCAGTTCATATTAAAAAGGGAATCTATAGAGCTGGCTCTCAGGAAACTGCGAATAATTAACTGCAAAGGCCTCTGGGAATAGGGAGCTCTATTAATACATTCAGCTAAAACTTCTTCGCTTTCTACTGTGAAGTTAAAAGCAAGTGGCCATGGCTTCTAGAGTTTGCCCCAGCAATTCTTTCAAGATTTTTTGGAGGATACCCCAGTGAGTTACTGAGAGCCAGATACCTTACTTTCCTATGGTGAGGCAGCAAGCACACTACGATGCATTTGCCTTCTCTGTCCAGCGTGACCCCATCTCACAGAGACTGACTGCCTCAAGGCATATGCTCAGAATTACCAGGGGAGCTTCAGCGCTACAATTATTTTATGAGTTCTAGACCAACATATTTTTGCAGAAGCACTCAACCTGGATTTGTGATACCCTGTAAATTCAAGTTCAGGAAGGAGCATGAGCTGGGCTGTGCTGATAACTTCAATTTTGTAACATAACCTCCACGCTGCTGAGATTCAGCCAAGCCCACTCAGCTACCTTCACACCACTTACACACGGAGTTGCTACTCATTCAGATTTATAGTCTTGATGCTGTCATTAACTGTCACTCATATATAATCAATGGGACAACAGGCTGGGGCTGAGTTTGCTGTAAACAGGAGTTCTTGACCCTTGAACACTAATATGTTCTGGTGCGTGCAACATGGAAATGTAACAGGAGCCATAACTGGCTCTACAACATAAACAAAAATAAAACGAAGAGAGTTATGCAACCCTTGAGGGATATTCTAGCTCATTAATCAAGTGAATGCAGACAGGATCTTTCAGACCAGAAAGGTGAAGCACCCTTTCATGTTGGATGGACAAGAACAAGTAACACTGGAGTGGCTGTACAGAAGAACATTAAAAGGAGAATACGAAACAATTTTTAAAACTCTCAAGTTTGCTCTCAAAGGCAGAGACAGCTGCTCTAGATTTTGTTTAGTTTTTTGTGTTTTCCATTAGGATTACATGCCATTAGCATGTGATGGTCTTACTTGGGATTTGGACGAATAAAGTCTGCTGATTACCAAATATTTATAAACACTTGGCCAG
Source organism: Origma solitaria (assembly GCA_013397895.1). Lineage (NCBI taxonomy): Eukaryota > Metazoa > Chordata > Aves > Passeriformes > Acanthizidae > Origma > Origma solitaria. Next base: position 3,200,936 of record VZRL01005488.1, on the reverse strand, counting down.
CACCAGACAATCAGAGGTTTTGTTCAACCATAATTACCCCATTACACTTATCCCTTATGTATTAATATGTGTGTAAGCCTTTAAGGTTTTGGACTTCAAAATAAAATCTTCAGAAATAAGACCTGAAGCATGTGATACCAAGAGGTAAGTCTCCTGATATAAAGCCTGATTTTCTTAACTCCCTTTTATTGCTGCTCAAGCAAGCATGTGATTTGCACAGAACATTAATTCAAATGAACTGAAATGTCAGGCTGCACTAAACACGCAGCCAGGCTGAGAAGTTCAGCGTGAAGAGGTTTATGCATCAATGTGGTCAATTATACCTGGGCAGCACTAGTTTTACAAAGCAATACTGATGAAGTCACTATATAAATGTCCCACAGTAAAAATGGCATTGGGTTTCAGAAACCAGATACTCACAAACCACTGAATTAAACTGGAATTAATTGTGCCACAAAGCAGATGGATATCTTCAGTTAAAGACTAATTATTTACCTGTCCTTTCAATGTCGGTAGCTGGCTGGCTGGCAGCCAGCGTTGTCTATGGTGGCAAGGTACCTGAAAATTCTTTAAACGCTTTTTAATTTCAGAATTGTAAAGAATAGTAGCATTGCTGGGAAAAAAACGGGGATATGCAATGCTTGCACTATGTAAAAGCTATGCTACTTTAATTGCAAGGGTGCCGCGTGATCTCTGCTCTTACTTTTAGACATCAATAGTTATTTATGCAGAGAGAACAGCTATTTTTAATACTCCTCTAAGTGTCATGACTCCTGAAGGCAGCTTGCTCTCTCAAGAGCAGTTTTGCCCATGATGAAACCGTGAGTTATGGGCAGTATGTCTGTCCTAGTAGGATTACAAAGCCAGACTCCTCCCTAGCAAGACTCCAGGGAAGAGTTCAGCTTGTGATGTCTAAAAGTGTTGAGGACACCAGTTAAAGTGGTTGCAAAGTGCAGGGAGAGCTACTCCAGGAGCACTGAGCAACCTTTGCTCCAACTCTGCTATGGACACAGCGAGGGCACAGCTGAGGACAGCAAAGCTGTGAGGATCAAGGATTTGCAGTCCAGCCTCAGGCACCTCCAACCTGATCTACAGGAGGATCTGGCCCAGCTCGCAGGGCAGTTTTCTGACTTGGCTCCTCTTGGAGGGAAGTTAACTAAAAGCTCCATCACAGAAGTGCTCCCACAGGGATAACACTCCCCCAGCCCGTGGCTGCCTTGCTGTAACACCCTCCATCAGGAGCCTGCTGTGTTGGTACCACAGAGCGCTCTGCTGCTCCCCAGCGCGCTGGAGCCCTCACTCTCACCATCCCTTTCCCAGCTGCCAGCCCTACTGCCTCCCAGTACGGCACCTTCAGTCTCCTGAAGTGCACATGCTGCCCGAGCCCCAGGGACACAGCCTGGCCCAGGGACATCAGCATTGCAGGAGCAGGAGCTGCAGAGCAGCAGGACAATGCCACCGCCACCACAGGAATTGCTGAGCTCATGGCTGCCCCCGGGTGCAAGAGGGCTGTCAGCAAAATTACTGCACAAAATGATGATGAACACAGTGCTTTGGAAGTCTGTGGACCTCTGCTTCCTTGGGAGGCCACGAGAAGACCTTTGAACACATGACCAAACCAGGTACTCATTTGGATTGAAGGCCTTCAGTCCCAAGTAATTGTGGAAGAGTCCAAAGGGGTGAGAGCTGCTTCTTCTACTGCAATTTGGCTCTCAGTTCCCCCAAAATATCCAAAGGCACCATTTAACAATTGTTTTCCAGCTTCCTCCATATTTACCAGGGCAGAAGTCACCTGGGAAAGCAGCTGCCCCTCAACATGGAAATGCAGAGCTCGCTGTGAAAATGCTGCTTTTCACAGCCTGCACCCCATCCCTCACACCAGAGCCTTTTGACAAACTACCAACCCCAGACTCGATCTGCCCCTTTGTATTTTGGCTCTCGTGTCACAAATTTTAGCACAGTTCCTAAGACTGTTTTTTTCTAAATCGAATGCATGCCAAACATCTTCAGCATGAACATGATTCCTGGGGCTTTGGCTGATGCCTATTTTAAAAATAGAGAAGTAGGTACAAGTTGATCAGAGATGAAACTGGACTTTAAACATGCTGAAAAAGCCAAGCTGGGACAGAAACTGATTCTACCCTTAAGTGACTATCTGAGCAAGCAAGCAAAAAAAAAAAAAAGAAATTAATAAACTATTTGCAGATCCTTTGGATTTAAGTTTCCCTACAGGTACCTTCCTCTGCTACTATGTTTTGACACTTATATAAACACACAGATATTTGAGGTCATGCCTGTCCAGAGATCATGTTATGCAATATGATTTAAAACTTGAAAAATAAGAGAAATGAGAATAAGAAGCTTAGGACTGATGAAATTCAGGCATCTGTCAAAACAGTCTCCTCAGAGACTGCAGAGAAAAATGTGGTAACAGAGATGACCTGAGAAACCTGGAGTACAGGACAACACTCACCACCTCTGTCAGATTTATTACTGAGGTCAAAGCCTTACATTGTTGTCAGACTGGAAAGAGATGTGTTATAGCTCCACAAAGTGTGCTGCAAATGCTAACAGCTGGGGAAGAGGCAAGCCCAAAGGTGATGATTTGTCACTGTTTCCACTGTAAATCCCTGCTATCAGGGCATCTGCAGTGACTTGCCGTGTTCTCCTGCTGCACTCAGAGAACCCAGCCAAGAAGGAAACAAGTTTCCTTCCAAAGAAGAAGCTGTACTGGGCTTTTAGAGCGCCCTGTATGGTCTAAGATAAACACATCTAACACCTTCTTCCACAACTCCCAGACTCACCAGTCTGTCTCAAGATAGGTGAGAACCAGCAGCAAACACTGGTCAAACAAGTGACTCCCACAGCAATTTTCCTATCTAATGCTCCCCACTGGGCTTCCATAAAATCTCAGGACTGCCCTCCAGCATGCCACCAAAAGCTTCCCAAAGAACCCCACGAAGAGGGGGTACTTACTCCCAAAACTCGGTGACAGGAGAGGTGAAGTTAGTGGCATTCAGTGATATCCAAAGCGTTTTGTTCTTCCTGAGAGTGTCTTCCACGCAGGTCGGCGTGTTCCACTTCTGGTGGCAGTGTGCCCATGGCAGGACGCTCTGGAACGACTGGAACAGGTAGTAGAGTCCCCAGGCCAGGATCACGATGTAGTACACGTTCAGAAGGGACACAATCACTATGGAAGCATAACCAATTCCTGCCAAGAAGGGGAGAGAAAAGAAAAACGCACAGACGTGACAGCTGCTGCACCGTGTGATATCCTGGGGCTGGGGCTACTCCCACTGTGTGCTGGACTTGGATCCTGCCCTGCCCTGATGGAAACTCAGCTCAGCCACACATAAGCACAGACCTGCCACCTCCTCTGCCACCCAGGGCTGAGTTTCTGGCTATGGTTTGCTGACACTGAGGGGAGGACTGCAGGATGTCTCCCCAGCTGAACACTAATCCAGCTATTTCAAATTTTAGTAGAGGGAAGTCAAGGCATCAGGCTTTGCTTGTTTGCTACACCATCTCACTTCTTAGGTGCCTATGTGGGCAACCTCAATCTTGCCACACTGTCCCCCCAAGCCAACTTTCCTGGCAGCAGCTCAGCTGGACAGTCCCTGCACCACTCAGTTATCCAGTGGCTGGGCTCAGTCTATGTGGGGGGAAAAAAAAAACAACATTTCTTGAATGAGTTAAAAAGGAATCAATGTGAAAGTGGTTGTTTCTGCCCCAATTTCACTTGTGCAAAGGAAGCATGGTATTTGTGGGTCTTATGGTTAACTGGATCAATCTCTGCTCACACAGTTTGCCCATTATGAACCACAAGCAAAACAAAAATATTTCCTTTAAAAATTTAGAGCTGTCTCTTACAAGAACCTATGAGGCTCCCTCTAACATCACTCTGATGGATATTCCAGCACTTGGGATGCCTGCCTCATGTTTTACAGCTTAGAACCTTGTTGCAGCAGGAGTCTTCATCACCAGAGATTATTTTTGTGTCAGATGGAATCAAACAGAGCAAGTGCTATTTATTCTGTACATCTGCATTTCTTTCAGCATATACAGCTGGTCACATTAGCTATACTTTCTCTTTATGGATGCCTGGGAGATTGCTATTTAAACAAGGAACATTCCTTCTTCCTCCTCCTCCTCCTCAAAAAAAAAAAAAAAAAGTTTTCACAAAAGTGGGAGGAGGGGGAAGAAAATTAAGCTAAAGCAGCACAATTACATCAGCTTCAGCAGCATTTTTGAGTACTTGGTGGGAGTGTGAGCCTCAGAGAAAACCCCCACTTCTGCTTCGGGTGACATGAGGGGAGAGAGATGCCTGGAACAGCAACAGTGGAAGAGCTAGAGAAATGCCAGTGTGAAGTGCCCACTCTTTCCAAACAGGGTTTGAACAGGGCCACATGTTTAGTGTAGTTATTCCAAATGATTCTGCCTGTGCAGTCCAGCTGTAAAGGGCAATCTGCACACAAGACATGCATCCTCCCTCATTTTTCTAAGCTGTCCGTCATTTTTCCTTCTAGTTACCTTCCAGAGCAGCCTTCATACTGTTCCTGTGAGCGCTGAGCAGGCAAAGGCCCTTCGATAATATCAGACCAACATTTGCCAGGACCTGCTCAGTTATGACCAAAGCCTTGTTCGTGAATCCCACCAAAAAATGCTGTCCAGGTTTTGACTGTGTCACTAGCAGAGGGATGATGACAACGATAAGCTTTCACATGGAAGAAGGATTTTGATTTCCAGACTAAAATAACATTTCAAAGATGGTTTCATTAATGCCATCTAGCCTACGAAGACAACCCTTTCTCTGATACCTGTAAACAAAATGTGGAATTGCCTTTAAAAGGCATAATATGCAATTTCTTTCTTGGTTATTGGCAGTTTTGCCAGTTAACAAGCTGATAGCATCAAAATCAATACCTCACTTTGTCCTTCAGACTCTCTGACTTCTACCTTTCCAAGAACCAATATCATACCCTTAATTACTAGAGCAAATAGCTGAATAATGGACATGAGGGGAATGGTGCTATGGTTTACAGAGGTGTCTTTAAGCAGAAAAACACAACAAGATGTACTAACCAGTGAAAATAGGGCAGATCTTTTCCCAGCATGTAATTCCACCTTCAGAGGTATACTGTCCTAGCACCACCTCCAGGAAAAACACGGGAAGACCTCCCCCAAACAGGAAAATGAAATAAGGTATAAGAAATGCACCTGTTGAGAAAATACAGCAGTACAAAATGATATTAAATGAATGAATTTACACAAGATCATCTAAAAAGTGGCAACAGGCACATATAAACAAAGAAACATATTTGATACTTTAACATCAGTATGCAACAATCTTATTCTGGGGTATTTTTGGTCATTTTCTCTGCAAAAAGGATAGGTATGGGCTGGAAAAGGTATTTTCTTACCTCTTTAAAGTAAATATCTGCAATAACAATGGCAGATTGTTAGGCACACAACAGTTTCACATGGCTCAGACTGCTCTTATTCTGAAATCCCCTGATCTGAAATCCTACTGGTTTATACTAATAGCATGTATTTTGGTTGAAACTCAGGCTCAGTTGTAGTAGAAGTAAAAGAGCAGGCAAGGTTCAATAGCAGAACATTTGAAATTGCTGCGTTTTTTCCTAATAAAATATTAATAAAAACTCTTCCGTGATTAAACAATCTCTCCCAAAGACTGGTGAGGAAGGCAGAAAACAGACATATGAACATTCTTAAAAACTCGATGAAGGCACTGAAAAACAGTGAGCACAGGGCAGAGATTGATTCCTGAGCACGGGATGGAAACTCACCTCCGCCATTTTTGTAGCAGAGATACGGGAACCGCCAGACGTTGCCCAAACCAATGAATCCACCCGCCACGGACAGCAGGAAGTCGATCTTGCTCGCCCACTTCTCCCGCTGGGGCGGCTTCCCCTCTGCCTCATCCTCAGGCCGTGTCCCCGGGCTCTTGCCGGGGGAAGGTTTGAGGATGTCCTTGTGGAAATCTTTCAAGCATTGAAGCTTTTCCTTTGTGGCCATATTTCTGCTTTCTACACAGACAAAGAAAAAAAAAAAAGAGGGGATTATTATAGCCTTTTCCAGAGGAGCTCTCTGCAAGAACTGCAAGAACTGTTCAGCCAAACTCATTCCATACTCAGCAGTGCTGTTTATCAAGCTGAGATAAGGAGATACATCTGATGGCTTCACTGACCAGCAGAGACAGAAACCTGTGACTGTGTGGCCACCCCTCTGCAGCCAGAGGAGCGCAGGGCACCGTGCCAGCGCTTGCTGCTGCCCTGCTGCCTGCAGGGAAGGGGTGCCCCAGGAGCGCTCCCCGTGCCACCTCCGGCACATGGTGCTCCCTGGGCAAGAGTTCCAGGCTGCTTCCATGCCCAAAGTAAAGTACAAATCACTGTGTCTGATTCCTTCTAAAACATTTATGTGAAATACGGAATAGTAAATCTCACCTTTCCAGATAAAACACATTCGTCTACTTCCCAATAACCTGGCTGATCTTGTATCTTTTATTGCCTGCAATTTCCATTCCCTGAAGTGCTATAAAGCTTTCAGAAAACTATACATTTATAAAAACTGGAATGGAAAGTCATTTGTTCTAATCAACCTGCAGGAACTGAAGGAATCTTTTCAGTTTATTCCATTTTCATAACTGCGCTGTTTTCCCTTGACATCAATAAAGGGACAAAAATGAGCCTTTATATTCAATTACCGCGTTATGCACACCTATGCAATGGAACAGTTTGCTGAGAATGATGGCTCCTTAGTTAATTAAAAAGTCAGTGGCATGAGCCATATTAAATCATAGATGGTTTAGTAATTTATATATATAATTTATTATCAAGATCATAGATTGTACAAAAATAATAACAGAAAGAATTATTCTAACAAGCATCTTTTTACCCAAGATTTTCTAATGAAAACAATTTCAGAGTAATTTGTAGCTTTTATGTCGACTCAGATCTCAGGCATATGCAGCCAATTCATTCCCCACATAACTCCAGTGACTTCAGCTGGATCTGACTGGTTATTTTTGCATAGTGTTTTTACACTGAAATTTTCACCAGAACCAGGCAAACCAGCAAGTTTATTCCAGACCACAACCATTCTCTGTTTGCACATGCCATTATGACTGCACGGTCATAAAAAAGTCATGCTGCAGATTATCCTGGTTGATAGCTGCCAGCCTCCCCCGTACCTGCATGCTGGTTTTGATCTCTAACCTGATTGAGCTCGTGGCAGTGACCCAAAGATTGAGCTGACATTAGCTCTGCAGGAAGTTTTCAATCCGAACATGATTTTGAGATAGATATGCATCACTGTACCTGTAAATCTTTCCATCCACCACGGAAAGTTTCAGAGGGCCACCACTGCCACAAGCCACAGCAGCTCCACACTTGCCCCACTGGCACCTTGGTGGCCTTTGCAAAGCACGCACTGTGACAGCAGCTGCCTATCAGGCCGTGATCTAAAGAGGGACTTTAATCTCCACGATGTTAATCATTATGACTTTCTACTGGTTTTTAAACAAGGCCACTGGTGAGTGAATGGAGGTGACACGAACACTGCAATACCTCGTGGTCATCAGCAGAGAGAGCTCACAGAAGGAGAAAGTGAATCACAGGGTGATGGACCATCACCACTGCAGGGGGACGAGGGCAGGACATATTCTGCTAAAATATCTCCTGTTGATCACTGTTAGAGACATGGAATGAGATAAAGCAGAGCAGTAATGGAATAAAAATGGTAGCGCCAGCTCTGTATCAGCCTCTAGGCACTTAGCTGCTTTTGGGGCTTAATTCACAATAGCCAACTTGAGTTTTAGTATCATGGATGGAGACTAATGGAGGTGCCTCTAAAAGGGACTCATAGCGGCCTTAACCTCCCTGGGACATCTGCATCTCACTTCAAGCCCCAAACAGGCACCATCCTGCGTAAACCCCTGGAGGGGGGTTTCTCCCTCATCTCTTGAGGGAGAAAAAAAGAGAATAAGTGGATGCAACTGCTTTTCTTCAAAGAGATACCTACAAGGTGGTTGATGTCCTGCTCTCACTGCAATAGCTACCAGGCATGGAGAAAGCTCACTTTTGCCTTCTTTTGCTATTTGTGCTGCTTGAATCCCTATCTTTCATCTTGCAGGAGGATGTCATAACCATCAGGCAACAGGCTATTCTGGGCTGAGGAATGGAGGGCATTTGGATCATCTCATGGAAGCTGTTCTTCACAGGGGTTATTGAAACACTCATAGACAGAGGGAGAAAGTGTGCAAAAGAGAGAGACTCTCACACCTAATGTTAAGGATATGCTCTTATTTTTCACGTAATTTTTGGTGAACTGGTGGGACAGCCATAAACCTGCTTAAGAGGGCACAGAGATATATAGATTTATACCTGAAGGATTAGGTTTGAAATAGGAGCTTAACTGCTCCCCATGGGGACTGATACTGGAAATACCCCGAAACAGAACACTGGGAACACAGGCTCCCCTTATGTAAAAAAAACCAAGGGGACCTGCAGCATTAACCACCTCCAAGATTAAAAACTCTTCAGGATTGCAATTTTTTGCAATCTACTTTTATCTCGTGACACAGAGTTCTTTATTTTTCTGCCAGCTCTAATCCTCTTGCCTGCGGATTTACTTTGATCCAGGTGTTAGTCAGTTCTACCCAGAGTTTGCAAGGCTGACCAGTTGATTGCATTCTGTAAACCCTGACTCTCCCTGGGACAAGGTGATCGCCCTGTGGTTTGCCCCAATTACCCGCACACAAAGTGTGAAATGGTGCCTTTCCAGACGCCTTCTTTGTAACTGAGTGGAACTGCATTATAAAAAGGGATTTCTAATTTGTCTCGAGATATCCCCAATTAATGGCTGTGCTTGGAAACCTAATTAGTGAGCGTAAATTTTTCTTCAGCCTTAGCTGGAGTGTGATGACAGATCGTGATCTCTCCCTGAGTCCATGAACCCTCAAGGTCACGCTTGGTTTTGGGTTGTTTCACTGTATGGGCAGCAGGAGGTGAACCTCCACAACTTTAGTGCAGGTCACCAGCTCTCAATAGTGGGGCAGGGTACCTATCCAAGGCTTGCACAAAATTAATAACAGCCCAGCTTTACTGTGTCTGGACTTGCTAAAATCCCAATTGTGTTTGGAGGGCCGGCAGCTGTGGCTGGCAGGCACGTACCGTCCACCAGTACCACAGGAATTGTCGCTAAGTGGCCACCTGGGACTGCGGTCCCAGCCCATGTCACGTTCAAGGGATGTCGGATTTGTCCCCCTTTGCTGCCAACCATTGGTGTCCACCCAGCCATTCCCAATTACAGGAACTGTCTACAAAGGCTGCAAGGGTGGGGGGTACGGGCGATTCTCCCTGGCAAAGAAAAGCCAAGAAAAGTAAGTTTGTTTAGTGAAAGGCATTGTCTTTTTCCTTAATGGGGTTGGAGTTTCATTTCCTTTAGTTATGTCCCACTGGGTGAGGTTAAAATGGCTCTTAAGGGAAATAGTCTGACAGAGATGCTGAAACAATATGTTGTCACCACCCAGGTCAGAACCAGAGAATAATAGGTTATTTTTACTGTATAACTTAGTGGGGATGGTATCCGAGATCTAAGTCCATCAGATTCCCCGAAGGAAATATATTGTGAAAAAATGCTCTTACAACCACATAGTCCAAAAGGAGCGATCCAAGTCTGAGGCATATGTCTGCCTCCTGGAGACACGCGTCTGCCTTCCAGGAGCCACATCTCACCGGGAGAGTACCCCCTCCAGGAAGCTTCAGATGGCCCCAGGAAGCTATGGCTTCATCTGATGAACTTAATATGGATAAATAAAAAGGAGCAGTCAAGCCTGCTATTTATGGTGTGCCCCTAGGCTGAGCCTGGCCACACTGCAAAAGCCTGATCCGAAAGCGAGAGGAGAAGGAATCCAGACTGGGCCAGCCCCAGAACTGCTCTCACATACACTGGTACAAATCCTGATTAACTGAGGATGGAGTAATCGATTGTCAAATCGATGCTGGTAAAATATGGAAAAATAGAACAAGGGATCAAGCACAGGCACTTTGCACTTCTCAAGCATCTGCTTTCTGGTGCAGCCAGGAGGCCCTTTCCCTGGAGAGTCTGCTCCTTGCACAAATTTCCTCAGGTGAAATCCCCTGCAATAACCCAGGCTCTCTTGCTGCCCCCCATGACTTGTCTTTGGTGCATAGCTGAAAATACCAAAAGAGCAGCCATAAGAGGAGCCCTTTCACAGCCAGCTCAGCTTGGGACATCCCCTGGGCTATAGCTATTGGATCTTCACACATACAGCCTGCACCTCGGATAACCCATACCCTTTAAAGAAAGACTGGCATTGAAATGTAATCCCTCACAACATGCAAAAAAATGAGGGGTAAGGGAAGGGGGAGGCACTGGATGGAGGGGGCAGACGCTGAGCGATGCAGGTGAGGGAAGGCCACCAGCATGGCCAGGACCTGCTGCTCGTCAGAACAGACACAACTCCCAGGACTGCTGAACCACTGACTTTTTTTTGACAGACAACCATTGGATTACACCTCTGAAAATACACTGTGTTCAGTTTTTGCTTTGGGATTACAGTAATGATCCGCTCCAAGCTTCTTACAGCCGGAGACAAGCGACCAATGCAGGGCAACACCTTCCAGGAGGAGCCTCGAGGACAAATCCATCATGGATGCCACCTCATTTAATAGTCTCTAAAAATCAAATATTTCAAAAAGCGTTTTTCCAAATGCTGATGGAAATGGGAAAAATCAAAGTCTGCCTGTACACACAGATATGTGTTTGTAAATATTTACACATGCTAAAATGCATGCCCTGTCTTGCATCTGAACATCAGAAACCACAGCAAAACAGATCCTTCTTTTTTGGCCAATGCACATAAACTTTGATTAAAGATTCAACATACTGAATTTCTGACTAGAATGGTAACTGAATGTGGGGTTTTTTCTACTTTCTTCTTCTGTTAGAAAACTAAGAGCAAAGTACACATTCAGAGTGTCTCTGACCTTGATGGGAATGCTGCTTGAGGAATGACTGTATGGCTGTACTGCTCATTTTATGGACTATTTTTGCAGTATGATGTGTACCATCACTGCTTCTGCTTTCAAGGACCCTTCTCTACTAAGTTCAGCCTGTGCAGACTGTATATCTTGAGTTTCTCAGTGCTCCCTCATCCCTTTCTGCCTCGATGACTTTTGAAAGACATCAGTTTACCACATTATAATTAATTTTTCTAAATCCGTTTAAGCTCACTGCCTTTTTAGACATTGCCATCTCTCTTATTTTGCAGTCATTTTTTATTTTGTATCTTGCAAATTTAAGTCAACCTTCCTTTAAACACTGAGCTTTCCTAGAGCTGCCAATCTATTTGTGTGTTGGCTCTTTTAAAAAATGATTATTTTACATTCACATTCATGAATATTTCAAAATGAGATGCCCTGATTGCTGGATCAGAGCTGGTCTTCAAATAAGCAGCTTCCACTTTCACTGAGAGCAATGGAAAAGCTGCTATTGATTTCAACAGTAGTAGGATCAGGTCCCAAATAAAACTACATTTATTATGTTTGGCTCATTTCCTAGGATTACTTGGAACTCTGAAAGCTGTAATTCTTGATGTTGACAGATCTTCCTCCCTCCCAGGGCAGTGTGGTTGAGTCAATCGATACATGATTAAAATAAACAGCCCCTTGATCAAACTTATGGCTTTAGTGCAAGTCTTTCTGATCTGCAGGAGAAAAAGCCTTTATGTCTGGCAGCCCTCAAGGCCACACCAGTGTCCAAGAGCATCTGACTTCATTTATTGTCCCTAATTCATATCCAGGTTTGCTCTGCTTCATTGAACAAGATACCTATGTTTTCTGAAAAATAATACCTCTCCCTTTATTGCAAACACTGCCTCTCCTCCTCTTAAAAAGTGCCTCTAAAAATTCCCTGAACTACAGCTCAATGTTCTGTCTTTAATGCACTCTTCTTTTTCTGAATACTTTTCCCTGGGTTTGGGTTGCTATTTAAACCCTAAAATCCATTTGTCCTTTCTTCTTTCTCATTTTTCGCTCCAACTTTCTCCATCTCCCTTCTCACTTCTTCATAATTTCCTTTTCTTTCACTGTGATGCTTTTTTTAGTCTTCTAAGATTGACTGGAAAATCCGCTACTGAAAATTTTCTAGGAGCAAAATGAACTTCTTTATAGATCTGAAGCCTACTCTGAAAGAAAAGCCCAGGGCTTAATGCAATTTCTTTTTCATCAGTTGTGGTCTGGACAAAAGGTATCTTTTTTCCCTACATGTTTTTTTTCCTTGCTGGTGTTTCCATTCATGCTCTTCAAATGCTTCAAATAGGCACCATGTCATAGCACTGAGCTGTTATAAAATCCTGCATCTTTGCTCAGATTTCAGCAGCAGAAAATCTGCAGTCACATAATACTCTAGATGCTCATTTTGTTCTACTTACTTATGTCAAAGAACAAAGCGGTTACAACTAAACCCAGAACAGGAGGAAATGAAAAACTCCTTTCCCATTCTGTGGGGTGGAAAGGAGGAAAATGAATACCCACGAACTCCACTGGGTTTCAGAGGGAGCCTGACGCTGACTCTGAAAAGGGGCTGGAGCAAAAACGATGCTTCCCAGCCTCAGGGATGGAGCCTGATTCCCCAGGGAGATGGCCCAGGGCAGCTGTGGCAGTCGGAGAGGAAGGGCACGGGATGCAGAGGAGTGGGACTGGCACACGGAGTCACGCTGGTTATGACTCCATCCTGCTGAAATCCCCCACGGGCACGGTGTCCCCTGGATTCCAGTGAAAAACAAAACGAAGTGTCCTGCCTGGAGAGCCATGGCCCTCCTGCTCTGTACCCTCCTCGAAGAATAAAGCCCAGGGGTGACTCTTGCAAAGGCGGCCAAGGGGAAGGAGAGTGTCAAAGGAAGGCTTGGCAGAGGCAGAGAGACCGAGGGGAAGCTGCGCATCCTTTGCGCATCATGCTGGTGACCATGTGCAGGAGAACAACCAGTTAAAACTTGGGTTTGTGTGAGGGAAGCCAACTGCTGACCCAAATTAGTGCCTCTGGGTGTGCCAGCTCACAGCCTCCTGACTGTCAACAGGCTGGAAAGAAGCACCAGCTTCCCACTGCCATCCCTGCCTGTCCCTCTGCTCTACCAGCTGTCCCACTGTGAAACTGGAAAATCATTACTTTACTGGGTGACTCCGCCTCCTGAGGCCTTTGTCCTTATGAGAGGGCCCTTAACAAAATGCATTAAATCCACCATTGAAGAAGATTCAATGACCTGTGCACACCCTCAACACTTCAACCTCCTTGTACCCTGCAGTTAAACACCTTTTGGCCAAAGGAACAAGCATTGTCATATTTTGCTTTCAGTTCTGATTGTGAAGATCTGCTGTTGAATGGATTGCAACTTTCTATCAAGTCCTGGCGTCAATTAAATTAATTCTATTGCCACAAATAAACCACATCAAAATCAATTAAGGGATGTCCTTCATCCCGCTACAGAAAAAGGCAAACCCCCTAAAGCTCATAAAGCTTATGAACTCGAATGGTCAGTGGTGTGCACTGTGCCTATTGAATTTTTTGCATGTGATTAATAGTGTATTGATCCTCCGTGACATTTCTGCAAGGCACTTACAACACATGATAATGTCAGACAGCTATGATAACAGAGCACTGCCCCAGCGCAGGGAAGAGAAACAATAAAGTAGTCTTTTAGTAAGGCAAATGTGCAATAAAATGTATGAATACATTATTTCAAAGTAATTTTGTCTTGGGGATAAATCACTTCACCCTCATCTGTTTTTTCTTTCACACTAGTTCTAAATTTAGTCTTAAATTAACTGAGCTTACCAATGCTAATGCTCAGGGCTTTATTGCAATTGAGGATTACTGTACTTTTTCATTATGCTTTCTAAGTAAGTAAAAAACGGATGTATAAGATTACACATTTTTGGGAAAACAAGTAAAGTCTTCTATACCCTGCAAAGGCTTTGATCAGCTGTTGCCATACCTGCCTTGGCCACATCCACATAAAGCTGGAGTTGTGCCACAGTCTGCCTCTATCCATTCATCTTAACTTAAACAATAACTGAGGACAGATTTCTATCCCACCTGGGGCAGCTGTTTAAACATGTCACACAGTACCTTACTCCCACAAATCTAGAGCCCCACACCATCAGTGGAACGAACAATCCTTTCTTCTTTGCTCCCGTGCCTAACACCCGATTTTAATTTTTTTTTCTAGAATACATTAATGGAAGGAAGAGCCGTGCAACAGAGCACCATGGGTGGAAGGCAGGCAGCCAACCTGTACCAGGAAAACAGCTATTACACGCACGCGATCCGCAGTGTTAGCCCCATTACAGGGCTATAAAACCTGAGCAGGTTACAAAGCCCTGAGGGCTGGGCCATGAGCACTAAAACTTAATGGTGAGAGTGAGCTACTTTGGATTTTAGCCTTGACTTCTCCTCCGTGCTGGCAGTAAATATCAGCAAAAAAATGACTCAGTGACAGGAATGAGCTGTAATCTTTTAAGAAGTGGAGCAACAAGCCTTTGCTGCTGAATCAGGGTACTTGGGTGTCTGGGGTGCTGGGCCAGGGCAGCTCACAGGCCTTCAGCCTGTGGTTTAATTTACTGTTGTTGTTTTCTTTCCATCAAGCGAAAAAAAAAAAGGGAACAGAAACTTCAGGCGTATGAAGTTTCGCGCAGGAAATTAAATCAAAACCACTGACACGGCAGCGCAGTGGCACGGGGGGGTCTGCAGGGGATGTGCAAAAAGAAGAAGTGGCAAAGCTGGTGAACAAGCTCATGGAGAGCACAACTTTGCAAAACAGCTCTGTGAAATGTAGACTTTCACATGGACAAAAAAGTGAAGCTCTGTAGACACTATGATATTTATTTGCTCTCCTACAGCTGGTGCCAGGTGCTGGCTTGCACGGCCGGACAATGGCATATTTTGTTTAATCCCAGAACAGCCTTGCCTCAGTCTCCAGCTGCAGCCCCGTCCTCTCAAATTCCCTGGCTGCTCAGAGCCACTCACTGTGCTCCTGGAGGGCATCTGAGAAGGAAGACCACTATTGTCCAACATGTCTTGCAAGTGGGCATTATTTGATCAAAAAATCACTAATTTGATCACTGCCCATCTGCTTTGAAGTTCTGAGTCACAAGTAGAACCTTCGGTATTGACCACTAAGCCGTGGTGCTTTTAAACACCATGTGATTCAGACTGATTCCCAACCAGAGGCGTATTTTCAGTTCAGTTTTGCCATGAGTCTCTGACATCAGCTTTTACAGACCGAGGGTTGTGCTCGTTTTTGTGTCAAGAGATATGAAAACCAAACAGCGCCAGAACAAATACTTCACTTTTCCAAGGAAACTAACACATAAACCACTTCTGCATACCATGGCCTGCAAAGTGCAGAGCACACACCAAGCAGGAACAAAACCCTGAGCCCACACACTACTCAGACAAAAGCCCCACAGAATTCACCCTGGAATTGCTGCATCTGAAGGGAATTTTATTAGAGCCAAGTCTGACTCCAGCACAAGAAACAAGTATCTGCAATCCCACCTTTATACCAGGGTCAATCACATAGGCTACAGGTACTTGTTTCTTTGTTTTTCTGGTGGCTTTTGCAGGTAAGCTTCCCTAAATACACTGCCACAACATATGAACAGCCTAAGTATTTTTCCCCATCTCTTCATATCTTTTCAAACAAATGCCAGCTGATGGTTTCATTGCAGGTTGCTTTTATAGTCCTAGCCTGACTACTGTAAACTGAACTTACTCCTGCTACCAGCTGAGCATTTTTCTCAGCGCCATTTCATCTCAGCGAACACGCTTACATAAGATACCAATATGGCACATTAACCTTTAGTATCTAAAGCTGTTTTCATCATGACTACATTTGTTTTTCACTGTTTTTTTCCTTTTTTAAATGCAAGAGCTTGTAATGGACAGGTGGGAAATTGTTTGCCGTTCCACTATAAACACTAGGCACCTGACAAACAGCTGAGAGAGTAACAAAAACACTTCACATACAAACTGATGGCAGAAAGTGAGAGACTTTCTTTGGTTATCTTGTCTGAATTTTTGTAGGTGACCCGAACAAGAGCTACATGAACTTGTGAACAGCTTTGCAGAAGGAGAAACCTAGATGATTCAAAGTCAGATGCACCGCTTTGAATTCCACGTTTGGATACTATCTGCTCATTAAATTTCACTTATAATCTATTGCTGTGTACTGCACAACGAGCGGAGGAGAAAGGAACTTCAGCCCGACTGAGCAACAGAATCTTCCATTACTATATTCCCTCTACATGGCACAATGCCTTTTTTACACTTGAAAGAGCAGTACTCTGCATCATTTAAGGAGGATCTGTATGAGGAGAGAGCATTGATGTGGTTACAGAAAAGGGAGGGCAGCAATGAAAGCAAGGCTGTCCTGTTAAATCTCGATTTTAAAATCCTGCCTTGTATAAAAAGGGACAACAAAAGCATTTGGTAGCTCACTGAGTCTTATCTCAATTCACTGTCCTAGCCCCATTCGTAAATTTTACTTTTGATAGACCCTGATGGGAAGTAAGGCGTTTGCATAAGCAATATATTTCTTGCTATTAAAAGAGAGAAAAACCCCACCCATTTTGACAGATTTGAAAGAGCAACCCTATGAAATATTCCCATATTTCTTTTTCCCAGCAAGGGAGTTTCTGAGGTTTTTTCCCCTAGAATAGTTACATCATTGTTGAAAATCCCCTAGGCTGATATGGTGAATCTGAACGTGATCTCGCTTTCTCTCAGCACAATTAAAATAACATTGTTCTGACAAAGGGCGTTTTTTGGCTAACATATGGGTCGACCATGAAAATTTGCTACCCGATGGAGCTCGCAGATGCCCCTGTGCACGTCCCAGCTCTCTGACAGACAGCTGCAGGGCTGGGAGGGCCTTGAGCTGAGGAGCAGATGCTCTGTGCAGCATTAACTCCCTCACGTGGTTACAGCCACATGAGGAAAGCAGCACGTAATGGCCCAGCGAGGGCACTTGGTGACTCACTAAATCCTAAATACCCCAAAGCTCTCTTCAAGGCTGCTAGAGAATGAGATTTGGCACTGAAAAGGAAAAAAAGAGGCGATATCTACTTTTTCAGTACTTATCATCCTGATATAATTATGCATCAAACTCTTCAATTGATAACTTCAATTAGAACTTATTGAAGATTTGAAGAGAACTCAAGTGAAATCCTGTTGCAAATTCAAAATAATTTCAGACGTACCCAAATTTCACCTACTAATCTCACCTGAGGCCACATCTTGAGATTATTCCCCTGTGAGTAAAACCACTGTGACCTCACTGACCTTCAGGAGGTCACTCCTGTTCTGTGCAGGTAAGAATGAGTGACAATGACAGGAGCGAGGTGTTTCTGACATGCACAGTACTATGGCTGAATCCCAACAGGAACTGGATATTAAACAGAACCATAAAGTAATTCAGGTTAGAAGGGATTTCTGGGGCACATAGCCCAGCCTGATGCCCAAAGAGGGGCCAGCATCAAAATCAGACTGGCTTGCTGATGGCCTTATCTGCTCAAGCTCTGACCAAGTGTGGGGACCATAAAATCCCTGTGCAGCTCGTCCCACTGCTTCACTCCGCCCAGGATGAACATTTATTCCATACAAACAATCTGAACGTCTCTATCGGATAAAGAAGGAAGATGAGGAAGAAAAGGGAGAGGAGGATTAACACAAAATGACAAGATGATACCAAATGGAAGGCTCACTCTTCACGCTTCTGGTACTGCACACACACAATACAAGCAGTTGGAAAGCAAAACACACTGAGGGGGTGTGCGGTGAGTGACAAATGGGTAAGCTCCAGGTTAAGTACAAAATAAGCAACAGTCCCTGGTGGCAGCACATCAGACAATCCCCATTTTATTGTCAGAGTAAAACATATTCCTTTAAGAAAACCAAACAAAAAAAGCCCTATGGAGTGCTTCAGTGCGTGCCAAGCAATTATTGCTTTCCACAATGTGCCCTGTGACTCACTGTGCCACAATGAACTGGCATATGGTGCTCATTCGGGGTACGTAACTCACACATTAGCTCTGAAGAGCTAATAGTTACTTGGACTGTAGTTAATTTTGGGGATTTTTAATTTCCCCATGGCAATGCAATAAATGTCATGCTTATTATTGTATTATTATTATTTTTTTAAAAATATGGTTTTAGTAGCAGGCAAGTGTCATTAATGCCTCGAATCTCTCGTATGCAAGGAAAACCAATTCAGACAAACTCTGGCATGCGAAAGCACATAAATAATTGGTAAATACTACCTGTGGTCTTCTGGGTCCAGATTTGACTGATGCCAAGAGCAATCAACTCCTTTTTGGCTGCAAAGGATAGGAGGGCACTCAATACCTTGCAGAAGGCACTCAGTACCTGGCAAAAATCAAGCTTTCTGTGTGCCAGCTCCCCATGAAAGAGCAAACCTTGAAGCACGTGCAACAGAAAAGGTTCTCTTCTCTTGCAAGGAAAGGCAACCTCCCAGAGAGACACAGAGCCAGCTCTCTGTAAGGTGTCAAATACTCTTCTGGGCTGGAAAAGGGGCACTTTCTCTTATCAGAGGAGACATAAAAAGTAACAAAGCATCTGTCTTTCAGTGAGTCTGCTCTAGAGCAGTAGATCAGAAATCCAATTTTTATCATGAAGAAAACATCAGAGATGCTTAAAAGCAGGGTCAGAGTAGTGGCAGAAGAAACTGTGTGCAATTACAAGAAAATTCCTCTCCTGTAATCAAGATGCCCCAAATGAGCCCAGGCTGCACCATGACTCGTGAGTACAACCAAGGGAACATAGCTCCAGAGTGCTAATGGTGCTTTCCACCGTACCAAGATGATTTCATGGGGGTAAGAATCCTGTGAGTCTACTTAACACTTAAATACATTTGGCAAAAGTACACTGAAGCCAGTGCTATTCACTAGCAAAAGTGGATCAGAAAGATGGAAGTGGATAATTGGGATTTTGTCCATGTAGGGACTCAGAGCTACAGGAGAAGTGCAGAGGGGTTGAAGGTCAGAAGGGCTGAATCCTGAAAAAGGGGGTCTGACTTTTGACACAATTTACACAATGATAAAGCAACAGCAATGTTACTGGAATCAACAAAGCTATGCTGGAATAAATCAGTTGAGAATTATATCCTGAATTTGTATGTCTTTGAGCTAATTTCACAGGTGTCAAACAACACTAACATCTCATATCTGACTTGGAAAGAAAAACCTAAATACTTCAGCCTACAACTCTACTGCTCCTGATCCCCAAGGAGGCAATTCCCTCGTTGGTTTCCTCTATGGCCCAAATGCGAAGATTACCAATACACATTCTTTTTCCTGTGTTTTTGTTTTACAAAACATAGATTTGGACAATATAGTCTCAGGTGTTTTCTTTAGGGTTTAAAATAACAGGTCCTGAACAGTGATGGGAGAATGTGGGCATGACCTTACCATGAATGGTGGTGGGGAATAAGGACCTGCTCTGCCTGTTCCTTCACCTCAAATCTCCTGAACTGTTTAGTTGGGTGGGAGATAGTTGAAATTGTGCCTGAACCAAGACTCCCAGAATTTGACCTTTTATTGCTACCCTGTAGGTTCTTTGCTAATGGTCACAATATATTCTCCATCTCCTCAGAAATATTTTTGATTTATTAAAATATTTGTTTCATCTCACTCAGCTACGTTCCTCTAGGAATGTATGAGAAAGAGCAAAAGTACATAAAAATTTAAATAGAGGCCAGGCCTTTTTCCAGGGCAAAAGTACATAAAAATTAAGTAGAGCTCAGGCCTTCTTCCAATCAAAAGTCATATCCATTTATGCAGAAATGTCAAAGCCTTCATTTCACCCAAGGAGATAAAACTAGTATTTAGGTAATAACCACCTTCTCCTCAATGGAAAGACCATCCTGCCAGAGAATGAAATGCTGCCCTTGTTCAGATCCCAAACGTTCATTCTCTCGTTGGCTAATTCATGACAGTGTCAGCTAGATTTTCATTATAGAGTATTATTTGTAGCTGCTGTTTTCATGAAGCAGCTGTAATAAACAAGTGAGATTTATGTTGCTTTTTAAATTGCTTGAAATAATTAGCGTGGTTAAATTTAGACTCTGAAAAAATCTACTGATTTCTCTATTTTTTAAATAAATACAGAAACTACAAAGCAATCCACCACCACCAGCCAGGCCAGGGTCAGAATAGTATGCATGTCATACACCAGCCAAAATGTGTTTCAGATGAGGAAATAATCTAAGTTCTCCAAACAACCTCTTAAAAGTAAATGATGGTTGTGCTGAATGAAATGTTTTAACAACTGCACCATGTGTTATTTTTCTCCAGCCTAAATGCAGACAGGACTTTGTTTCATTCCTGTCCTGGTCTGTAGAGGTACAAATGGGCACCCTGGATGTGGATCACACTGGTGAGCTCAGTGAAAAGTGGGATCAATACTGAGACCCAGACCCAGATCAGAATTTGCAGCTGCTTCCTGCCCTGATCATTTGTGCTGCATCTAAAAGCCCTGACCCACATCAGACATTCAGATACCAAACTCAGAGCTTGCGGTTTGCCCTCATCTCTGCCTCATTTACTTTTTCCACTCCTTGCCCCTCAACCATAGCTCGCTGTATTGACAGTCCAGACACTTCTTTAGAATAAGCAAACACGGTGCCCTCCCCAACCCAATTTGGCCGTTTCACAGCTGGTGCTGCACTTCAGAGCCTGATCCAACAAACCTGCTTCATGACAGCACCGAACAAACATCCTCTAAAAAGCTTTCCACTCATAGTTGGGGTTTTTTTTTCGGTTGGTTGCTCACTCAGTTCTGTGACTCATCAGCCTTACACAGTATTTTTCTTGGTGCAGGTGCCACCACCTCAGCTGTCCAGGTTTCTTCAGTGCAGTGGAAAAGACAAGATGAAATCCCAGGGGCTAGGACAGAACTCAGCCTCACACTTCTACAAGGGAGGACTAATGTCCAGCAGACATTCAGCTGACTACAGCCCCAGGAGAGGTGAGGAGCAGATGAGCCGCTGTGGGAAAGACCACACCATGCCATGCATTGAAGAGATACAGAAACAATATACTTATTTTATAATGAGGAAAGGTACAAAATGAAGACAAGGAGCAGGTTAAACCTGTCAGTTCTTACGAACTTTTTTAACTAGAGGAAGGAAAAGTTAGGGAAGGTATACAAATAAGAATGATGATGATGGGAAAGGAATCTGGACTAACATGCAAAAGACAGCTGTAATAGGTATCAAAATATAAATTTTTAGGTACTTTTCTCTATATATGGTAAAACAGTAACAACTTTTACATCCATGATAAAATCCCAGGGGGTTAAAATAAATAAAGGAATACTGTTTCAAAACATTACTGGATAAAATAAGTAAGTGGCATGCAAAGGGATGGGGATTTAGTGTTAGGAAGTATAAAGCCCTACATCCCAGGAGAGCAGTGACATTGCCCAAAGAGCAGCTAACAAAGCTGTGAATCCAAGAAGCACCTAAAGGGGATTGCAGGTAAGATTAGCCAAGTAATAGAATTTCTCTGTGTGATGCTACTGAGTGATGCAGAAGGGCCAAAGGCTAAGCTGTTTCTGGATGAGTACATGGGATGGGATGATACGGAAATCTAAAGCATAATGCTATGTCAAAACAGCCACAGTGAACAAATTATGAGTTGTTCAAGTCTCCACAGATTAGAATGGAGATAGAGAAATTAAAGGAAATACAAATAAGGACAATAAAAGTGATCTAAGGAGAGAGTAAGAGAGCTAAAATTAATATGTTCTATAAATGAGAAGACTCCTGGGCTGAGATCCAGCTATAAATACCTTCCAGGCACTGTGTGTAGAGGAAGGTAATTAATCTAGCTCAAAAGATAGTAGGACAAGAAGCAATTGCTTGAATTTGGGAATGGAAAAATTCAGGATATATAATAAGAAAAAGTTGTTTGAACAGACACATCTGCTCAACAAGGCAGATTCCCAAGGTGAGAGCTAAGACACACTTATTGTATTGGGTCCAGAACAGATTGTATAAGGATGAGGCTCTGGGAAATTTTGCCATCACAACTTTCTACTATCCAAAAAGATCACCACAGACCAACTTACTGATCATTTAGTCTCATTCTTTATGGGTTATCTTAAAGACTGCTTCTCTATTTAAAAAATCCCCAAAACAACACCCAGCCTATATGTCCAGGTAGTGACAATAGCTCTACATCTCAGAGGTCAGAGCTGGGGGTGTGCAGCACTCCGAAGTGCATGGCAGGTAAGGGCAAACCTCTCTGCCTCTCTTCTGGCTATGCAGTGGTGTGGGCAATGCGAGTTTGCTGGGTGCTGGGCATGAGAGTGTCAGCAAGAAAAAAAACACTGACTCAGACCTCAGATTATTCTGAATACCTCAACAGTGAGGTCAAAGGCCAAAATAGGAACTACCTCTTGTGATACTCGTGATTTTCCCTCAGCCTTGTGTTAAGACATCCTGCATGGAAGCTTTCAATGTCACTGCATAAATTATGTACTTTGATGTATGATTAGCTGAAAACCAATGCTAGCAGTATTTAACAACTCTCAGGAACTCTAAATATAAAATAAAGAAGAAAATAAAATAAAATCCCCATAACATTTGCAATAGACCTTACAATTTTCAATGACAAACGGGTACACACAAATGTGAGGAATATAAAACCCAAGTACCCTTAATACCCTCCCTTAAAAAAAAATCCCATCCCAACTGCACTCACCAATCGGGACTTCTGTCCCCTCCTCAATGTAGATGGGCAGTGGTGATTCCTCCATAGGATGAGGCACTGATGGAAAGTAATGAATTGTGGTAGTATTTGTCGCAAAGTGACTACAATAAGATGGTCCCTTTCTTATCATTACAGCTACATATGGCTGGTTACTGTCACAGAGAGCCCTTTCTCAAAGCGGTCACCTCCTGTCACAGAGACTGGCCCAAGCCACGGTCTGAGGGGTTAATCCCCACTGAGCATTCACTGCCACAGGAGTCAGCCCCCTCTGAACAGGGCCTGGGAGAGATCCCTGTCCTGGATGCTTCACCATCCTGCCTTTCACTGTATCCTCACTACTCCCATCCCTGGAGCTTAACTCTCTTTTGGAAACTCACACCATTGTAGAAGCCAAGGGAAGCCAATGCACAGACAGGCACAAATAGAGTTATCGAGTCAAAGTCGTAATATTCCATGCACAGAACCAGAAGAGAGAGGCTCTGATGCTCAAAGCTTGCCGTTAGCTGTTGAAAAGCCACAGCAGGTGATGGAAGGCTGCACTGCAAATGGCCTCTGGAACACTGGAACACTGACTTTTCATTACTCATTTTAGAGCGTATGTATTGGTCTTAGGAATTCTTCTTTGGGATACTGCAATCTCCAAGCAAAGCTCTCCAGATCTGCACTGCATGGTTACTCTGCAGTTTCCAGACACCGTACAGGTACTGCTGTAGGGTTCGTCTGTTTGGGTTCTCCTCTATTTGGGAGCTTCTTCCCTTATAGGTGTTTTTGCGGCACCATTTCCCATTTATAATCTCTGGGAAGCATATGCTTCACAGGATTTTGAAGAGATTTGGATCTCCTATTCTAGAATGAAATAATAATAATGAGCTACGAATGTTGAAAATGTTCATACTCAAAAGCCTTCTGGATTTTTTCCTTCTCTGTTACCTTTTAAAAATTATGATGTACCTTCTCAAAGATACAAACGCTTAACCTAATCTCAGCTAGGATTCCCAGCAGGAGGGAAGAAGGATTCTTTAATCCTTTCTGGGGTATCCTTCACTCATTACTGGATTTTTTTGGTTTTGGTCTTTTTTTTTGAAAGATTGTCTTATCCATAAAACCAGCCAAAGAACACTTGTGGTTTAAAGCTATTAAATAAAGCATCTAACAATGTTTCTGCTAGCAACACAACCAGAATAAAGAGCATTTTCAACAGATGCTTGACTAGCAACGGGCGTAATATAAACCCCAGGCTGGTGCTTTGCAGGATGCAAAGAGCTGCCAGCTCCTGCCTTTCCGGCAGCCCACCCCCTGCTCACGAGGAAGATGAAGGGAAGCACAGGGGAGAGGAAGAGCAGAACACGGTTGCCTACAGAACTACTGTACAAGCCACAGAAATCATGGTCTACCGGGACGCCTTGCGCAAGCCACTTTTATCTAGAAGCTGAACTAACATTCCAGCTCAACAATAGCAAAAAAACATTTGTTACCACACGGCGTTTTGCTACACATTAACCAGTGAGTTGCTACGCAAGCATAATGGAGTGCTGCAATTCCGAGATACATGTTGTTAAAAAAAAAAAAAAAAAAAAAAAAAAAAAAAAAAAAAAAAAAATTAAAAAAAATTGACTTATGGGAAATCAGCCTGAGGTGAGTGCTCGTGGGCTTGCCATGCCACTGGACACAGTACATGCTTGGAAGTTATGCAAAGCGGGCCCTGCATTGGGAACAATGCAGTCATTTTCCTTGCTAGGCTAATTTTGCATAAAGGCAATGAGAGTCTTCATCTATGCAGCCCCTTAAAACATTTAATCAGATTTATTTACTAGGAAGAAAAACCAGAGCAGAACTTCCTATACTACTGAACAGTTTTCAAAGCTGAGATCTGAAAAAAAAACCAGGTCGCTGGATGGCGTGGAAAAAAAAAACCTGTTGTGTTTTTATGACATGCAGCTTTCTCAGTCCCACGAAGAATATTTTAACAGGCTCCCCCAGACCGAGAACCAGGCTGGAGCCAAATGCTTTCACAAAACATTTGCAACAGTATTCACCAATGGCTGGTGGCATCTACTCTTACTTTAATGGGCATCACCACAGGTTGTAGAGAAGGCCTGAAATACCTACAGGCTATTTGAGGCCAGATACATGTGCACACTCTCTCTCTTACCCACACACACATGCACACACTTGCACACAAACAAATGGCTCTACGGGCAGAGCTTGGATTCTGTAGGATCCAAGGCAGAAAAGCTGACTTTTGTTACAGGGTTTGGGAATCAAGGACTCTGGGGTGCTAAATCAAGCTCTCACTTATGGGTCTCCTCCGCTTTGGGCAAACCATTTTAACATTATCCCTCCAGGATTTACACACCAACTTTATGGGCATGCTGCTTAAATGTCTGCAAAGTGCTTTGCAATGGTTTCTAAATTCTGTGGTGATACGCACAGAAGAACTGCACAGACAGATTTAAGATATCAGTTGCTGAGCATTACTGCTGTATAACTACAGCCTATTTTTACATGCTCTATACTTGGTTTCTATAAACAGATGGTAAGTGTTCAGTATTTGAACATTTTAATGAGCTTTTTAAGCCTTTTGTAATTTCATAAACAAGCATAAATAACACTTACATGAAGAAGAGTCTCTGCTGAATATATTTTCTTTTCCTGTTCGGAAAAAAAAAAAAAAAAAGAGAAAGGGAAAAATATTTTAAAGGAAAAAAATTGGTCCAGCAAGATAAGTCAGACGTTTCAATGTTATCATGCACTGCGTTTTCTGAATTCTGTCAGTAAAAACTTCTATTTGAAGAACACCAAGACACTGAACATAATACCAATGCTACAACAGGAGATAATTCCTTGTGTGTTTCATCCTACGTAGAACATCATACGAGATATGACTATATCCATCTAAATAGCAGGAAAATTACACCGCAGCAGTGAAATTAAATGCCATGTTATCTGGATCAAAAAAATGAAAAGAGAAATGAACTTTTAACTACATTCCAGCTCAGAGATAACCCTGTGCCTCAGCGTACGGGTTGTTCTCCTAGCCATGGACATGGGACCTACACCAACACCCCGGAGCAGGGCCCTCCTGCTGCGTTTTGGCACAGCAGAGTTGTTTTTCCATGCCAGCGCTCAAGCACTGACTGCATTCAAACCCAGGCTGGGCAGGCACGGCAGCGAAGGCGTCCTTCGAGGCTGTGGCAATTCTGGGTGATAGAGAACCACAACAGGAAACTCAGTAACTGCTAAAATGCAGAAGCTTCCCAACAGGCCTTAACAGCCACCTCCTGCAGCCACGGGACTGCCACCCTGCTGCCACCGTCCGAAGCTTGGTGGCATTTGATTCACATTCCCTTTCCACCAACCCAGCTGGTGGGTTCAGTGGATGCTCTTGGAACAGGGTTAGGGCTGGCACTAAATGGCTTTTTGCTGGTGTAAATCTGGATATATTGAAAAAAAGGAGACTGACAGAAATACAGAAGATGCTGTAGGACACCAGCCATGGCTTCAGAGTCATAGACTGCAGTGAAGCAGTAGGTTTTTGGGGAAAAAAGGACAGTGAAGAGTAGCACATTAAATTAATTTCCACTGTATTACATTATATCAATATTAGCTACTATGTGAGCAATTTAAAGGGTTTTGCCTACAGTTTACATGCCTTGGGATGAAACTCAGCTCACACAAATCAATTAAATCCATGGCACTACAACAGCTGAGGATTCAAGTAAAGAGGCATGTATGGAAGAAATTCAACAAATATTAAATCACCGCATTTTCATCCTCATGCTTTTCTTCTAAGGGCCAAGGACCCAATCCTGCAAGCAGCCCTCCTAGAGTGGCATTAGAATAAATTTTAGTTCTGTGTATAGAGCTCTTACTGGAGTAGACACAGGATTACTTTTAAAAAAATAACCCTGATCCATTCTGGTCACGTAAATTAAGTTAGTGATGAAAAGAAGTCGAAGGCACTAATCCTACTGGGTAATCTATTCAAAGCTTTACTTCTAAATGATCCACAATTTATTCATACGAC
The DNA here is from genome assembly GCA_013397895.1 of Origma solitaria. Lineage (NCBI taxonomy): Eukaryota > Metazoa > Chordata > Aves > Passeriformes > Acanthizidae > Origma > Origma solitaria. The sequence goes on along the minus strand of VZRL01005488.1, from coordinate 3,174,077 downwards.
CAATCAAATAAGCATTACTTACAAAATGCTGTAACTACCATGGCTTTCCCATCCATTTTTATGTGTTGTAATATGGTTAAATGTAAAAGAAACTAATCAGCATAATCTTTTCAGAGTTGTTTGCCAGCATGATTAAAACCCCAGGTAGGGCACCACTGCAGAGACTCCCCTTACTGGTGGAACTGGCAGCACTGCCATGGGGGCACTGGTGCAACACTTCCCAACAGGGCAAAAATATGGGGCATTGGAAAACCTAGAAGGGGCAAAATTAAAATAATAGGGGGTTGCTGCCAAGCCTTGATGTGCATTGATGAAAGTCCTAGGAGTATCACTGCCTGGAAAGTGCCCAAGAGTCTCTTTGGGAACATCCAGCCCATAGGACCTGGCTGGAAGCCACTAAGATACACTAAGAGTATTGACTAAAAAAGCCCTCACTGAAATATTAGCGATGATTAGCTGTAAGACAAGAGCCTCACCGAGCCTTTACAAACAGAACTCCGCTCAGGCACTGGAGGTTTCCCAAGCACTCTGCAGCAAGAGCAAGCCAACCTAAAGTGTCTTCCTAGTTTTCCAGGGCAATGTGGCACTTCTTTTCTGCCAGCATTTCACACCGACTGAAGCCTCCTGCCACTGCCCCAGCATTTCACCTTTGACATGAAAGCTCCAGGCAACCCACCCAAAAGCTACACATTTGAGACTACCAATGAAGAGTTGTATGCCAAATTTTGCCCCTGGTTACAGCAGAAGAAAATAAAACAGAAGTCGGTAGCATTTGAAGGATTCCAAATTTGTACTAGATTCCAGACCAAGATTCCTAAGCAAACAAACCAAACGCCCCAGGATTTGGATGCAGCACCCCCCGAGCATGCATCCACCTTCCCGAGGGCTACAGATACCACGGTGCCACCTGCGACCTTCTGCTTTTTACCAAGTATGACAGAACATAACCCTCCCAGCGCAGGGTGAATGAAGCAGGTTAATAAATGACAGCGAGCAGCGGCCTCTCCTCCCCCGGCCGCGGGGTCGGGGTCCCCCCGGGCAGCAGCGGGCAGGGGAAAGGTGTCTGCCGCCCTCCAGTGGGAGCCGCGCTAGCGCAGCGAGCCGGGAGAGGGGGCAAGGGAAGGGACAGAGGTGAAAGGCAAATCAAGAGAAAAAAGGGGAAAAAAAGCACATGCAAAGCAGATAAGAGACAGTTGAAGGGGAAACAGGAAGATACTATCTCCGAAAGTACCAAAAATAAAGTTTCCAGTATCAGTTTAAGCAGGGCAACACAGACATCCTCCCTCCACACTCGTGCTTCTGACTCGGCTAGTCCAGGCGAGGGACACCGTCACTGTCACGCTGCTGGCTGCCTCAGCTGCTCACACATTTTGCTTAAAAAAAAACCCAATAACCTTCAGGGAAACCTTTCCGTAACACCTGTGGCAAAGGTAGGCAATGCCAGAAAGCAGTCAGCTCGGCTGAACGCAGACCCAGAGGTAAACACCCGGCTGTCAACAACCATCAGAGTTCTCACCAAAGCCTCTCCCGTCTAAATTCCGCAGCAGCAGGTTTTAACGGGCTGATTTACCCTCAAACCTAAAGCCATAAAATCTAAACCGGTAGCAACTGTCATCCGAGCCCTGAATTACACAGCCGATGACATGTGCCCCGTCAGGACTGCCTCACTGTTTTGCTAGTCCAAAACTCAAAACATTTTCACATGCAAGCAATTAAAAAAAAAA
>VZRL01005488.1:2973106-3170646 GCA_013397895.1 Origma solitaria | reverse complement strand
TTTCATTTTCGTACGTTTTTTTAATCGTTATTTTTTATCTTTACACAAAGAGTGCCCTTCTCCCAGACAAAGCATCCCACGGCGCTGTCACCGGCGCTGCCCGTCCCTGCGCCCGGGCCCTGGCTCTCCTCGTCCGCGGCCACTTTTCTCCCTGGGGATGTGGACTCTGGACCCGGTGCCGCTCTGCCAGGCTTTGGGGACAGGTTTGGTCCCGCAGCCGTCTGCTGCTGGAGGAGGCAACACGGGAGCGTGGTCTGGCAGGTGCCTGGGGGGCCGGGATCTCCCTGCTCTGCCCTGCCGCCTCCCAAAAGCGCGATCCCCGGCACCGGGGAGTCCCGGTCGTAGCTGGAGAACAAAGTACGGCGGGGGCTATCGGCCGGGAAATTGAGCAGGGCAACGTTTTGTTTTGCGCCGTTTCACAGAACCGAAAGCCGGTCTTTTTCCCCTGCAGGCGAACGGGTATATGACTCAAACATGTCCTTGCTCTCCTACCTGCATCCCCCTCTGGTTCCCTTAATGAAAGTGTACAGCAGCATACAGAATCGCGAGGCATTTTCATATAACCCCTGCTGAAAACTTAGTAAGATCCTGTGTACTGCAAAATAACTGTTTGCATTGTGGGAGTACAGTTGTGGTGAAAAGGAGATTTTGGGCCATCTGTGTTTCGCAGAAGTCCCGCAGTGCTAACCTTGCACTGGGAACAGCAGGGATGGACCAAAGGAGAGTGAGTAGTCCCCACAGCTCTGCTCTCTAGGTATTCCCGGACACAAAATGCTACCTTTCTACAGCACAAACTGAGACAGCAGTCACGGGGAGACCACCTCTGGAGCCCATCGCCTATGCACAGGCTGCTGGGGGATCAAATTCCATCACAGCAGCCTCCAGGGAGGTCTCTAGGAAAGGCTGATTTCCTTAGCTGGTTCTTGCAAAAGCTGCACCATTCTGCGCACTTTTTGATGGCAATACAGGATGCCAAAAAGACTGTGCCACAGTCACACATCCAATTTTCCCTTACTCGAGTGCATTCTGTGATTTTCCAGTATCTGAGCTGGTTTGCAACATGAGTAGGTTTTTAGCAAAAAAGCTAGGTAGAGATATAGGATATACACAGCTAATTGATGACGTATCTACAAGGAACAGCCTCGTTTAAACTCATAACGATGTAGTCCATGCTGCCACCTACGTCTTCTGATTCAGGTTTCTTGTGTACTGCAGCTTCGATTCACAGGCATCCTCCGCGGACGGCAGCTTGCATTTTGTGAGGGTCCATGAAGGACCACAAACACAGGCGGCTCTGGCTGCACTAGGGAATGAAGCAAAATGTTTCTCATCGTCTCAGCCACGTGTTTGGTTGCAGTGAGGATGCCTCGATGCAGATTAGGAACCAGCAGTCACATCAGTGAAATGTAGGAAGCGGCTGGAGCCTCATTTGTGTGAAGGATCCTGCCAGCACAGCTGTACCACTGACAGCAGTGGAATATTTTGCTCAAGTTCTCTAGAGGAATCAAAGCCTGTATTTTGTCTCTGACTTTCTCTTTTTCTGTTGCTCCTCACTCATTAAAAGTCAGCCACACAAAGCACATGGTTGCTCTCTGTTTTTAAAAAAAAGTGTTTGGGGTAATAGACCAACAGCCAAAGCTGTTTTGAAGTAAAAGGCATGTAAGCTGTACCTGGAACTAAGCGGAATAATAGTAATTACTCCTCTTGTGTCATAAATATGCACATTGCTGTCTGCTATTTCATTATGAGACAGCACAACTTCTGAGAATGTGCCTGATGAATATTTTGGGGGAACTCTGCCTTCAGCTGCAGTGGCGTACGGCAGCACTAATGCCTTTGGCTCCTCTGCTCCCTTATGTAACCCAAATCACAAGTTAGAGCCCAAATTACAAAGCATAAGCATGTGTATAATATTAAGCGTACAAATGGTGCCTGAAATTAGTATCCTTTTCATGTAGGTCTGTTTTTAATCTGTTAGAATATTCGCTTCTGCAGCTTTATTGATTTCAGCGTGCTCTGACACCGTTCATAGCACAATCAACCCTAACCCTTAAAAACGCCACTGTGAAGACATTAACCCAAACTTAACTAAGTCAGGCCAAAATCACTCTGGTTACAGGTGGGTGGAGTTCAAATGACTTGAATACCTCGAGTGTATCCTGTGTTAAGATGCTATAGCAAGCAGAACCATATTCCCGTGCCTGCTTTGGCAACCAGAGTGGCAGGTTTTTGCACCCCAGCCCAAGGCAGGGGTTGGCCATCACCTTCCTTTGAGCTTTCCCTCTTTCTCAGAGACTATTTTTGCCATTACCACGCTGATCTGCTTGCTGGAGTTTTAAGGTGTCGGGTGCTGATGCAGCGAGTGCCTCTTGTATCTGTTTAATCCGATAACATAACTCTTTTTTAATCTCCACGTCTGGGTCACAGGGTTTAAAAAAGACACTGGGCCAAATCCCCAGCTTGGCTACAATGTGTGGAAATCTACTGAGATGGCACGGAAGTCAGGAGAGATTCGCTGTATTTGCACCCGGGTAAAGAGGTCTCGAGGGGCAGGGATGTGAGTGCCAGACTTCAGATGGATGAATATTAACAAGAGTATGGCAGAGCTAAGTCAGGTTTCCATCAGGTGAGGTGGAGGGAGGGATATTACACCAGGACCTAAAATATGCTCATCAGCAAATTCTCATTAATTTTTAAATAGAAACAGATTTAATATTTCTTCATTTTTCAGCAGAAACCTTGTTTTTACTGTCTGGCTGCTAGAGGGAACATGATGTTTCATGAACTCAGAACCAAGAGAGGGCATGGACAAAGAGGAGGTTTTGCAGGGATTGGAAAGATTTTACATACAAACATTAAAATAAAAAAAAAGCGAAGTTCATTCAGGCACGAAGTCCAGCTGAAATGTAGGAGTGGAATGGACAGCACCATCTGTAAAGAGTTGTATAAGCAAGAATGGCAAAAAGATTGTCTGAGTAAGTCCATTGCATTAATGGTTTTCTGGACATGAATTTCCTACACAAAGTTATATGGGGTCAGTCTTTAGGGTTCCCCTATATAGCAGAGGATCCTGAGCCTGAAAAAGGGAAGCAGATTTTATAAAGGATTTGCATATCATGGAGTGACTCTGGATTGCAGATTTTAAGCATTACTAAATTGGGGAATAAATTTTTGCTATTGCTGTTACATACCAGGATATCTCACTAATCCACGCAATCCACTAAGTTGCTGTAGTTTTAGTCTGTGTTTATTTTAGATGAAATTATGGCCTGGACAGTTAATTTTTCTTAGTTTATCCATATAAATCATATATAAATAAGATATCAAACAGAAATCAAAACATGACCTGTGTTTTTGGTACACTCCCCATCATGTGAACCTGCCAATGATGGAACCCTCCACCCAGTTTACAAGTCAAACACAAAGGCAATGAAAAACCACAGGTTTTCTTGAAAAGTAGCCAATTGGCATTAAGTTCTCTTGCTTTAATGCTCTGGGTGGCCTATTTTGCTCATATTTGAGACTGCCTAGCCATTATGGGATTGCCTGCACTGGACCTCTCCTTACATCAAGCTAATTACAAATTGACTTGAGGCACTCAGCATGTCTGAGAGGCTGGAGCTGGTCCTTTCTGAACACCATTCTGTTGCTTTATGGGGGCTGACTCCTGAAGTGAGAGGCAAGCACAGAGGAACCAAACAGCCTGGAACCAAAGTGGTCACACTGGCTTTTGAAAAAAGTGAGTGTCTCAAGTTAATTGACAGTCAGCTACCAGGAAATAAAAACCTCTCGTATATCCAAAGGTTTTCACTGGGATTTTCAAGAGCTCCTGAGCAGTTTGAAATCCTTGAAAGGAATGTGCTATAGAATGAAAAATGTAAGTATTATTGAAGAATGTCTCTGAACTGAAAACCAGCCAGTTTCATAAAAATGAGCTAAAAAAGCAATAACAGGTACTCTGTCTCCTGCTGGATGCTGTATGAACCGTATGTTTTGCATTTTGGAAGTCACTCTAAAGCGATGTTTTTTTCTTTACTATTGCTGTTGGGAAGAACAGTAGAAGAACTATGCATAAATGAGTTAAATAATCTAATTAAAAAAATAAACAATGTGCTTTCATCTTCAGTTCATATCCAGTCATTTGGGATCTAACTTTAAAAAAAAAAAAAGATAAAAATTGAGAAATTCAGAAAGGATTTTGAAGGACAACTGTTTCCCTTTAAGATTAATGATAAACATACTTGTGTTCAAGGGAGAATAGATCCAGTGTTATGTAACAGGATAAAGAAACAAAATCCTTTTTCCTTAAATTAAAATAACCAGTATGTGTGTGGATTTCAGTCAATCACTGAAAATTCAGGAAACCCATTTTCTTTCACAATTGCATTCCACATGCTAAAATTGACGTCTTCTAACTTTTAAACAGAATCACAATAATTAAAGACAAAAAAGATTTGTTTGTTGCATTGACCACACTTTGCCAATAGAGGATTGTTCCCTAGGGAAAATTCTGCGGCACTTGCCCTGTGCAAAAACCAAAATATGTGCTCATCTTTTTATTTTATGTGGCATTAGCAAATCCAGTTATTGCACTTCCAGGTTGGTTCTTTTTTCCTTTTAAATCTGATTACCTAGTACTAGATATATGGTAACTTACCGCTTTTAATCATTTTTTTTGCCTGAACTATTACATAACGGCTCTTATAAAATCTTGCAATGCCTGCCTAAATTTTCCAAAAACAGGACAAGATCAACAGGTAATGGATTTTTTTTAATGTTGACATTATTCTTTGCTGGCTCAATCACATAACATTTATTAAAAAACCACCCAAGAAAATTATTTCCTACCATAGAGCCTCCATTTTTCCACTTCTGTATTTTACAAAAGCACTCATACCAGAATTTCTGCATCAGAATTTGACACACAAAGTTCCTCTATCACATGAGTTCAATTTTCCAAAAGAAGGCAAATGGTATTATTAATAACCAACCTACAATCCTGAAAAGCCTAAGTATCTGAATATACTTGCTGCAAAAAAAAAAAGAAAAAAAAAGAAGTCATCTTGTTGGTTCTAATTCTGGAGTCATTGTCTGACACAATGCAGAGCAGTTGGGATTTGCAGAGAAAGGCTCTGCTGAGCTCAGGTGGTGCTCACTCGTGCATGGGAGAAGCTCGTGTGTGCTTTGCTGAGCGACTCTCACATTGTCTGTGCACCAAAGTAAACACTGCTGATGTTGGTCCGTCCTTGCACACGTCCACGCTCAATGTTTTTAGTCCTGAAAGCAAAGTTCACATCTGGGTAGTTTAAGTGATGTTCCCTCACTGGACTAAGTCCTCTGCTAGCACTACTCCGGTAGCACAAGGTGTGCTTGGAGATGATGCACATGGTGACTCTGCCTCTTTCCCTGCTAGTAACACACCTGCCATGCTGCAGCTAAATATTCTGCTGCTGCATGGCCTGCAGAGATTTCCTGGGCCTCACAAGCACAACAGGTCCTGCCAAGTGCTTGCAGGGATGCAGCAAAGGTGATATGAAAGCTGGGAAGCCACAGGAAATGTAAGCTGGGAGATGGGGAAGAAGTTGTGGCAGAGCCACTCTGAAACCAATAAAAAGTCAGCAGAGTTTGAGGCTGCCCTGCAGAACCACTTCCATTTCCATTTGGAGCTGGTCATCAAGCTGGGCAGGCTTGGCCTGACCCCATCCCAGGTGACAGTGGACATCACAGTGGAAAATAGTCCAAAAATGTGTGGTTGTGAGCTTGCTGAGGCAGTTGAGCCTTCACGACTTACACAATGGATCCAGAAAAGCTGATGAATTAAACACACCAAATAAGAAGAGGAGTGATCACTTGAGTGAATTCATACATGTTCGCATTTCTTTCTATTTGCTTATGGGTCCCATAAGGGAAGGGAGCAGACCCTTCTCTCTCAAAGCGATGGTGAATAGTAATGAGAAGTGTATAATTTTCAATTACTTCATTTATTCTGACAAATGACATTGGTAGATATAGGCAAACACTAGGAGAAAACACTGCAGGAAACAAAACCATTCCCAAATGCATGCTTGTACGAGTTCAGACAGATAGAATTTCTAGCTAGGTGAATTAATGCACTGCAAGCAGAGAAAGAGCTTCAAATGCCTGAGCATCTACAAAAAAGCAGAAATTTAAAATGAACCCTGCAAGCTCTCCAGCAACTGCTCGTCCAGTTACGTGATTTTAATTAACAGAACTGGAAAGCAAGCATATAATATAAACTTAAAAACACAGCGCTTCGGTTTTCCGGACTCGCAGTCCAAATGCAAAACAAATTGCTAGCATCTGGTGGCAGGGAGCAGAGCTGGCGGCGGCAGCGCCGTTCTTGCCCGGCCGGGTGACGCAGTGGCATCCGCCACGCTGCCCACGCCCGGTACGTCCCTGCCCGCCGTCCACTGGCACAGCCGGCCACAAACACTCGAAGCATCGCCCGAGGAGATGCCTGGGCTTCCACCTCCGCTGGCAGCTCGCTCTGTAAGGCAGCGGTGTCACTGCGGAGAGGCCAGCGGCTCCCCGGCGTGGGTGACCTTGAGCCTCCCCAAGCAGTTACCTTTTCTGGACCTTTGGCGCGCTCCCAAGTGGTCTTTCAGCCGGAATCTCCGCTGCCCAAAATAAATTCAGCGATATTCACTGCAGCATCCCTGCACTTCTCTTTTGGGATACCTGACACTTATCTCCCCACCTGGGCAGAGAGTGGTTTTGGAAAGTTTACCCGGGTGCAGGAACACCAACACCACCAACCCCCTGGTGCACCCTCGCAGAGGGCGATGTCTGCCTGTCTCTCTCAGCCAGAGCAATCCCTCTTTGTTGTCTGTACATAAGATGGTGGGGAAGAGGGAGAGGGTGGAATAGGTTCAGCACAAAGCACAAAATATACAGGTTTGGGCCTCTACATCACTTTGGCCAATGATAATCAGCTCTGCTTTGTGTCAAAGCCTAATCTTATCACTTGCTGATTATTAAATGTGCCACAAATGGCTAATATTTTGTGAACGGTTGGTCAGAGGCTGCCTGTAGCACTGAGCAATTGTCTCTTTCTCTGTCAGCCAAAGTCCTCAAGTTTTCTCCTTTTCACTCCTGCGAATTTGCCTGTTGGGCTCATTAAGTTCACAGAGAGAACTGAAAACTTGCTCCCAGACCCCCACATTTCCTTGGGAAGCACATCCCAGCAAACTGTGGAGCAAAGTGGATTTGGGATGCCCTTGGCACTCACAAAGACACCTTTGATCACTGTTTCCCCATATCAAGTGCTGCTGGAGGCCGTCAGTGTCATGGACGAGCTGCATGGCCAGGCTGGGCTGTGACAGCCACCAGGCATCATCCAGGGCAGGGACCGCCTGATGACAGAGCGGAATAAATCACGGAGCAGAGGCACACAGTGCGGGGTGTGGTGAACCCCTGGGAGCTTTTCCATCCAGTGCCTCGGGAGGTCCTGTGAAGCCATGTGGAGAGGGGTATGGCATCCATCAGGCACAGCCACGGGCGTGCTGAGCTCAGGGCATGGGCACCATCTCCAGCCAGAGCAGAGGACACTGCCACATGCCCACTCCACCTGGCTTCAACTCAGCTTTCCCCTCAAGCTGAATTTATGCCACCCCAGAGCTCTTTGCGTGTGTCACTGCCTGAATTTTGCTCCCCTGCTGGGAGACTAAGATCCCAGTTCTCCCAGTAAGATAGAGGTTTAAATACAGGTCATGTTTCTGCTGTTGTCCACCACCAAAACAGCTGTTTGCTCTAAACATGAAGTTATTTTTGTAAGAGCAAAAGCATGAATTATTTCAAACTTGCCTCAGGATGAATTTTCAAGGGTACTGCGGAGACTGTTTCCACAACAAAATGGGAACTCCTCCTACTGAATTGTTCATGTTACTTTTCATGAATGCTAGAAAAGGGGCTGGCTTTTTTTAAATGTCAGCAGATACCTGGAATGGGAATTAGTTTCCATAAATCCTTTGGAAAATATTGTTGTTGATGTTGTCTAATCTAACCAAAAGTTCAATTTGGCAATTTTTATTAAGCCTTGCTGTTAGGTGTAGGCAATTAGCTTAACAAAATATCAGATAGGATCTCTGCTGTGTTTGCAATGCCTGTTGCTCTGATTCTTACCTGGTGGGAAATGGCTTTGGAGGAGCACAGCCACATCTTTGTAGCTGTTTACATCACATTTCTGACAGAGCTCCACCCTGCCTTCCCCATTTGTACTTTGTTTTTCATGAATAAAGGTCATGGCATTGGCATCACAAAAAATATTGTTGCTGCAGAAGGAATTCAGCTGTCCCCTCTGGGTAATAAACAGTAATGTACTCCAAGGCTGGCAGGGCAGTAATCAGAGATGGAAGAGAAGGCCAAGACCCACAGAGATCTCTGCAGACCGCCAGCACCCCTCAATTCAGCTGTCTCCCTGCCTGTGCCGAGCCGCTGCAGACCCTGCATAGTCTCTAATATTTTGCCCAACCTAGACTTAGGCATCCCCTGGCTGCTGGCGGTGGCTCTGCTGCGGGTACCTGCCTCCCAGCCACTCACACCACTGGAATTTGTTGTCTGATAGTAAAAGGGCATTTTCTCTGCAACAATGCCCTGCATTAGCCCGACACCTCCCTGTGAGTGTTGGTGGCCTGGGGACATGGTTACCAGATGTATTTGCCAACCATTGGCTGCCCCTGCTCTGGAGTGCTCTCCAAGGAGGTGCTGTGGCCAGGGCACGTTGTTTAGTCATGGTTCTGTGGGACTCTGACCTGGCTCTAGCCCAGACACACAACACATCTTTTTGGCCACCTCGTATCTAGATCACAGGATAAAGGTATGGGAACTGCATCCCTTGATTCAGCTATAAAGTAAATGAGATCTTTCCCGTGTTTCTGTGTTAACATCCGCACTGACCTTCATGTCTGTGCTCGTGTCAAAATCACCACTTGTCTTTTGGCTCAAAAGCCATCCTTCTAATCTTTTGTTATGTGTGAGGCTCTCAAGCTCTCTGATGTTTTCTCCTTTCAGTCTGCCAATACTTTCCAGCAAGGTGATATTTTAAATAACAGCAATATTCCAGGAGTAATTTCATCACCAGTGCCTGTAGAAACACTCCCCTAAACTTATGGTCCATGGCTTTATGATTCTCTGGGCATGGTCCAAAATCTGAGTTGTTCTGAGAATGCGAGGGAAATGAGAAGCTGCTGCATTATTGCTGCAGCCAAGGACACACAACAGCCAACAAGCAAAAGCTCAACATCAAAAGCATTGGGAATACTTTTAGCAGGGACACTACTCAAGCGATTCCCAATTCAGTAGAAAGTGTATTGGAGAAAAAAACTCAGGTTAAACAGACCTTGAACTTTCTTTCCCAGGATCACAGCAGTTGAGTAGCAAATCAAATTCTACAGAAATAGTTGGAGATTTTATTAGTAAACAGCCTAGAGGTGAATTCCTTGGTTTTTCTCAATTAGATATGTTTGAAACAGAGAATTGTCCGAATAATAATTAACACTTGTTTTTACACGGTGCTTTAGCACAATCCCAGAAATTATAATTTAGGGAGTACAGATCTTCCTTGTTGCAAAGCCCTCAAGATTCCTGTGGCAATAGCCAGGAATCAGATAAAATAGAAGCAATTAATAAAGTATTTAATCATTAAAAAATTTTCCAACACTTGAAGATTTGCAAATCACCTGGCAGGTTTTGTACATCCCTGCATTTGAAATGTTGTCAGTAACGAGATCTAAATGAATGCTGAATACAAGTAAAAGGCTTAAAACAATGTCACATGGGTGTCACATGTTAGTGTGCACAAAAATAGTATTTTAGGGGAGTTGCTCAATAAAATCAAAATTGTTTACTTTTTTTATAAAGCAGTCTCCTCTTGATTATTAACAGACTAAAAGCTGCTTCAAAAATGAAGAGGTTCGAAGGCCGTCATACTCCTATTTTCCCTTAGCTTTGACTAAATAGTGGTTGAAGCTACATCCCTATTTAAGGTTTCCACATCTCTTAGTACTTTGCATTGTATTTCCTCTGTGAAGTTTCCTAACTTCTGCTAACCATGTAGGCCTGAGAGGCCTGCAGAGCACATCCACGCTGTATAGGAAGTGGTTTTGGTGTTGCTCTAGCAACCCCAAATCAGTACTGAGTAAGCAGAGGTGCTGCTCAGCAGAGAAATCACACAAATATCTGTACATCCCCATTGCTATTAAGACTGGAGGCAGCAGTTATGATGATCAAGACTAATACCCTCCAAGGAAGGAAGTTGCATTTCTCTTTTATTCCTCCCCTATGTTTTAATTTGATACAATTTCTATTCCTGGTGCTGCTTGCTGCAGTGCACTCGCCACGGCTGGGGGAGTCATTCTCTCCTTTGCTCGCAGTGTCCCCAGACAGGAACTGAGGTTGCATAATGACTCCTTTGTGACTCTGCAGCAATGTAAAGGCACAAGGATCTCACCCACCAGAGAATCCAGGTCCTCCTTTACTTTACACCAGAGCTGATTGCATTTTGGAAGAAAGAACTTAATCCTTTTCTTTTTTTTTTCTAAATGTGAAGCTCCTTTAATTCAGCCTTTTAAAGCATTTGGGGATCATCTGATGAAAAGTCCTAAAGAAACACAAGGCATCCCTGCTGCTTGGGTTGCAAAGCTAAGGCTCATGCTCTGAAAAGAGAAGTGTGCTTAGAACAAAGAGGTTTTGAACACAAAAACAAACCATGGCAATGCATGCTGACAAACACTTCATCTGCCTGCTGCCATTTACGGTTTTTACATATCCATGAAGTACTGTCGAGGGCCTTGGTCACCTTGACCTGTCACCAACCCAAGTCTGTTTAAGCTTTCTTCAAAATTAGTCTCTGCTGCCACTCAGGTATTTTTTGCTATTGCTTTTGTTTGTTATTCGTCTTTGAATTTTTTCCAGTCTGAAAGCATCTTTCTGATCCCAGAACTGAATAGAATATACCAGGCAATCCTCTAGGGGCACTGAAGGAAAGTCTAAAACTCCCTTCCCCACAACTCTTACACAGTCAACCCGTATCCTTTTGATTTCAGACCTTGTTTTAGGTCTACACAAGAAAGGCTTTGATATCTTTAATTGGGTTTGGTTGTTTTTTTCCCTTTAGTTTTGATTTCTTCCAGTTTTCTGGATAGATTTCACACAGCTTGCCACCACAGCTCTAGAGGACAATAAAAAAAATGTATGGGAACTCCTCCAAAGTACGTGTTTGCAAGGAGTGCTATGCCAGGAACATCATTACCGGAGTCCCAGTAACTCATCCAGAAGCAATGCCGTAACTTTTATGTGTACCAGGGGCACTGAAACCCATGCTGAAATACTTGGCAAGTCTGCCCTTAAACTAGGATATATTGTATTGATATTGGCTCTGATCAGCCACAACATTCCTTGGTTTTGAGGTAGTATTTCTGAAGGGGGAGGGTTTCCAGTGCCAGTTCTTGTCATATGTTTTCCTGTCTCACCCTATCTCCAAGCCCAGCTAATCTGATGATATCCAACTGTCCTAATGAGCTGCATCTACTTCTAGGCTGAAGCGTTGACAGCTGCCTGTTCTATTGCCAACAAAAACTTCTGAGACAACTGTATCTCATTCCTGCAAGTACACAAATCGCTTCGTTTCTTGCGCAAATATGAGATATAATGATATTTCTTTTTGTTGATCCAGGTCTAAAAAGAGGTGTGTGAAGAATGCGATCCAGCACTCAATTATTTCCTCACGTGCAGTTTAATCCCTCAGCTGGAAACAAGGTTTGTGTCTCTCGGTTACACAGAAATCAAGGGCTCGTGTCACTTACAGCAGAGGTGCAGTCACACGGGCTAAGGTCAGTGAGAAGGACATGTTCCTCCAATTAATGTTGGCATGTGTTTATTTATATTTTTATACATTGGTAATACTTCCATTTGCTGTTCTTGGATTCAGAGCTCTTGTCAAGAGCTTCAGGTTGCTCTTACTCACATGGGATTTAATGCACTTAAATCTTCCCCACCACCTTGACCATCTCAAGCGTATGAGATTTGCTTTCTTTCCCGAAGCTGTTGGATCCACAGACTCATCAGCCTGTCCTTCCCCTGGGCTGCAGGTCCAAACCACAGGAACTGGGTAACAGCTAAGACCAGGCTCTGAATAAGCCATTAAAAACTACTCACAACCTCTGGAGAGAAAGCTATCTAAATCAGAGACTGAATTTGCCGGATAAATTTTGACTTGAGGGACTAGAGCGTCCACAACGATAGACAACAATCCCCAGACAAAGATGGAGACACACAGAATCACTGATTTTGATCCAAATGCAGTCAGAATAAATAGAAGCAACACCTCCAGTGACAGCTGATCAGGGCAGTTCATCTCCAGGCTGATATAATAGTTCTCCTTGTCAAAAGAAAAACCCATGTCTACCCTCTGCCCCTCATAGATTTTATGACATGCCACTTCCAGGAATCATAAAAAATGCTATTGAGCTGGGGCCAAGGAGCAGAAAACCTAGGGGAAGCACATCTGGTCCTGGCAAACTCTTGCAGCGGCCCAGGTCACCTTTGAGGCCTCTCCTGTGCAGCCTCTCACAGTTTTCACAGCTGAAGGTAGGACCCATTTCTTCAGTTCAGCTTTGCCTCAGTAAATTCCTCTCCCATATACAAACTCAAAAACTTGAGACTTATGCCTAGGATAAGGCTGGGAAGGAAGGAGAGCTTGTTATTGTTCTAAGGGATTTATTTAGGTTTTTTATTGATTCTTGGGATATGCTCAAACACTGGGATGGTGGAGACGATATAAGTAGTTAGATTAGAGCAACAGACATAACAGTGGTATTGGATACAGAAAGAACAGCCACTGCCAGTTCCATGGGAAGAAAGGACAAATGAATAAACATCGATCATAGCATCTGAAGCCACCAGGCTTGGAAAAGCCTCTTTATTTTAGGAAAAATCAACTGAAAGATGCCAGGGCTAGATCTGGCATCTGGCTTTTTCTCAGGAGTATAATTGCCATTGATGAAGTAAAGGATTTTTGAGGATCCACAAATCCAGGAAGCTTCTATGCCATTATTTTTTAGTCAGTAAGATCTATGGACAAATATAAGGGTTGGTTTGTTTGGCAGGGCTTATTTTTGTTTTTATTTTAAATCTGTAGTTTTCCCTAAGCTGTTTTTCCAAATGTTTTTCGTGATGAAAAATTGTGTGCCATCCCAGGATGATATATAAACTGAATGCAAAGGCAAGCGAAATACCCAGGTAGGTCCAACTCTTGGTATCTCTTGAGCACAAGATGGGCTCACCTCTGCAGGACCCTCTTCACCATTAGCAGATCTAACACACCATCAAGAAGGCAGGGAAGAGTTCAGGAGGAAATTGTAAGTATATATGGACTTAATGTCAGTGCAACTATACTGTAAGTATTATCCCAGCCTATGGGGCCAGAAAGGTATTTTCAGTGTCTGGTGTTATTTATGAAGATGTTTCTGAAGGAACACAGACTTTTTGGGGAGGGAGGAATTGGCTTCTTTAGGATTACTCAAAACTTATTAAATAAGAAGCTTTCTGTATTTCCTCATAGCTGGAGACCAAACATTGCGACACAGAAAAGCTGGAGGCTGAAAGAAGAGAAATTCTCTGATATAACCGAGGTCTTTACACACACAGCTGGCGTGTGCAAAATGTGTCTGGGTTCTGTGAAGTGTGAGATACTGAATATCCCTGTCTGCCTCAGCAATATTTGGAGTTTTACATTGAGCTGAGTGCTCAAATCCCGGAAGGTGGCATTGGGAGGCCAATCCCTTGGGACATCCTTGGTGTCAAATTTGTTGAGGATACTTGAGTAGACTAAATGCATCACAGAGAGGTGACATTTACCTTCTATAGTGCATGAAGAAAACCATATATTATCAAACTGTGCTCAGCTTTGTTTTCCTCAGCCAAAGAAACATATTAAAGAATAAATCCAAACATAACCTCAATGAAGTTTTAAGAGGCTTGAGGTAATGATTCAAGATGGGGATGCCCAAAATACACATTAAGGGTAAAATGCTGGCACCATGAATATCAGCAAGAAAATCTCCTGGTGGCTGCATTGGAACTGTGTCCATACAGTTTATCCAGACAAAGACAGTATAAACACCAGAGGCTCAATTGTCCCTGAGCTAACAGTGCTCAGTTGTTTAAGCGCAGGAAATGGCCCACCCTTTTCCCACCTTTGTACACCCAGGCAGGGGTCAGACACAGTGTGGCTGCCACAAGGGCAAGGCTGATCCGAGTCTGTGTCCCACACAGGGTGACAGAGGCAGGGGATGGCAGAGCTGCTGCCCTGGAGCTCTGCCAGGGACTGCAGAGGTGGCACAAATGGGGAGAACGGTATGGTCAATCTGAAAATGCCCTGTGGGCAAGCAGATAGATTCTGCCCATCGTCTTGGAGAAACTGGCTTAAACCACTGCTCACAATGCAGTTTTCCTTCTTAAAGTCAATCTTCAGGTGAAAGAAAAGTTCCAATAGTTTCCCTTAATAGTCTCCTTATATGGGAAAGAAGTCCAAGGGGAAAAAAGTAGCACTGTCATTGACACAATGAAATCCCACCTCCTCCCAGTATCTTTTGCTACCATAACAGGATCCTGAAGTAGTTGTTTTTAGTTCAGGATTAAGATGATTTCATCCTTTGCATTCATTATCTGAATAAATGAGTACATACTTCTCTCATTCTTCATATTTGTCTTGATTATTCACCTTTGGTAATGGAACATGTAACAGGAGTGGGAAGGCATGAGTTTACTGCCAGGGAGTGCCTCTGCAGGCAAAATGAGATGCAAGTACAAAAATCAGAAGCCATGATGGAAAACTATTTTTTCATTTTCTCTTAACCTAAAAACTCAAGGCAAAATAGTTGCCCAGGCCCCTCTGGGAGCTCTCCACATGTAAAGCATTGTGAAGCCCCCATCTTGGGAATAGTGGGATCAGGCATTGAGAGCTGAATTTCCATGCTACATAGACACGCACACATTTAATCCGGTTGTGGTTTCCTTAATATGCAAGGATCCTAAAGTCAGCTCTGGTTTGACTCATCAGTTCCAGCTAATTTTCAAGCTAAGGACTCTAATAAGCAGATTCAAGAGCATCTGGGCAAATTTAGCTCCAACCAATTTGCCTCAAGAACATCCTTTGAATACATTTGCATAGTCTGTGCTCACAAAGCTACATAAAACATGCTTTGCCAGCTGCCAGCTGGGCCCCTCAGCCTGGCACACTCTTGTCACTGCTGAATATCCACTGAAGCCGTGACAAAGTGCTTACAGTCATTCACATTTCCATTAGTCGATATTATGTGGCCCTCTGCACCATGGTGTGCAATGCCACAGAATAATGATGGTTTAAGTGCTGGACAGGCAGTGTGCAGGCAAGGGGCTCATGCCCCACATCACCGTGCCACAACCTTGACCCGATGACAGCATGTCTGAGAGTAAGAATGCAGAGCCATCACTAGCACCAGGCTTGGATTTCCCTCTGCAGTGCCAAGTTTGATAGTCTCTTTGGTGATCCAGGCACATGCCCACTGAGAAAGTTTATTTTAAAGATGTCAGGTAGCAGCTGATGGGTGGTGGAAATGTTTTCCTATTCCAAAACAGGCAGTGTTTGAATGAACAATCTACAGATGCGAATGTCAGCAGATGTATTGGCAATACCACGTGCTAGAGTCTTTGTGAACTCCGAGTACTTGCTGTTTGGTGCCTAATTATAGTCCCTGGAGCAGTTCATTGCTTGCAGCACATTGGGATCTAGGGATCCTGGTCAGATTTGGAGTCTATTTGTGCCAGCTGATGCACAAACACAAATGCCAGTTCTGCTAGATCCTACAAGCTAAGACCCTGCAAACTATTCCCCGTGAACTTTCTGTCCAGCTGTAACTTCACCAGGTTTAGTCTGATCTGTGCAGATCTGCAGTTCTATTGTGTTCTAGTTCATTATCTATTTAACACCTATTGAACCCTCTGCAACTGCTTAAAAACATACAGTAAATCATATGCATAAATATCTGTAGAATGTGGGACTTAATAAAGACCAGCAGTGATATAGGCATAGGAAAACTTGAGTAAGAGGGAAGGTAAAAGTAACCATAAAGGGAACTTGTGATTACACAGACTGGCTACGTACATAATTTGTGGGCTTCACAGTTTGGGTATTTTGTTTGTTTGCTTAATGTAAATGAGCAAGAGAATTTAAAAAATCCCTGCCACCTACTGAAGCCAGAGCTGCAGTGTTGTACGCCGCACCCAGTGCATTTATAAGTCCTTCCTTGTTCAGCAAAACACTTGGCCACGTTTTGCACTCTAAGAGGAGAATACCAAATAGCATATTCTCGGCAAGAACTGGGGACCACTTGCCTGCAAAGCGCAAACCCAAATAAACATGCTATTCCCCAAAATACCCCTGCACAATGAGCATATGGAGGGAGGAGCCTGTGAGGTTTGGGGGTGATTTTCCTTTCAATATTTGCGAACTCTTTTCTGTGTTACTTGGCTAGCTCTAACCAAAAGCCACCTTTGGGAGTGTTCTGTATTCAATCTAATTTAGATGTACCCAATTTAGATGCAAGTTCTCACCATGCATCACTTTCAGAACAAGTTTCTTTGTAAGCTGTTGACAGAAAATGTTTATAGTCCTATTATATTTGAGTAAAAATGCGAACTGAGTAATGGATGCAATATCTTTTCCTTCAGTTTACTGGAGTTTATTTCTCTGTTGTGCAAAGTCTTGTCCAGATTTTTTAAACAAACTCTTGTCTTGACTCATGCTTTTTGTTCTCCATAAGCAGTTTAACAAGCTGAAGTTTGGAGAATTTGCAGAGGGCATTTGTTTTGGAGTGACAATATTTCCAGGGAACCAGGATTCCTAAAACCAATTATGTTAATCAGAAATGTGTCGTAACTTCTCTGCTTTGGGAACACTGAGATAACAGATCACCTTTAACTTACTGACACACTTTCGAGTTTTGGCTACTGAATACTTGCAGCAATTTACACATCGAGTATCAGCTATTTGTGGCACTTGGCAAACAGGATAAAAAAGGTGAAACTCTGATTTTTTATCAGCTCTCTGCAGGTCTAAAAGTCTTATTTAACAAAGGGTTTCTATACTTACTGAAGCTAATCATACACTGAAGATAAGCAAAAGCCTGAAAGCTTTGCTGAATTCACACTTGGTTAGGTAAGGTTACACAGTTTTTGCTTAATCTGGGCCACAGCTAACAGCTGAGTAGTGATACTGAGTGCAGCAACCGGGACTCCAGGGAGGGCGTGGATGCTATTTTTGACCCACTTAAATTGATTGCTATTCAAGTTTTGTGTCAGTTACAACACGTTACAAAGACACAGCAAATGTACAAACAAACCCAAGTTACCTTGTTGGTTTAATGACACCTTCAGTTTTTTACCTTGCCTTGTGGCTTTCTTTTCACCCCAGCGTGCCAAGTTGGCTGATCTTGCTGAATATTGATATGTGAAAGAAACAGGCCTCCCCTTTATTTCACATGGGTCTTGTTTGCTCTTCCTGGCATTGGATCTTTATTACATCTGCAGGGAGAGTTAACTTTTAATCTGTGTGTTATTGCAATGTGTCTCCATCAAGATAGAGGCATGCCCCAGCAGGACAAGGTGCTGTGAAAGTTCAGGTTGCTGCTCTTTGCTTCCAGCAAAGGAAATTATGTTTCAGCCACCCATGTTGAATTGCCAGTGGCCAACACGGAAACCTTTTCTAGACGGAAAACTACCGGACCATTGATGTTTACAACACTCAAGATGCAGCTCAGGTTCAGCAAGTCAAAGGCTGAATCTTGAATTTTCTACTGAAGTCTTGATCTTGTTAAGCTTGACTTGCCTAAGAAATCTTGCTTCATGATATTAAACCTACTAATTTGAACATGAACCCAATCCTTTTCCTACTGAAATTCTCCCTGAATGGAGTTAGGAGCAGCCAAAACTTGTGGATTACCCCAATGAAAGAACAAACACTTGAGCAGGCATTATGGGCTTTGGGAGGAATAGAACAGAACACAGTAATGATTAGAAATCACAGGATCACACTCTCAAACCAAACACAGAACCCTCACAAGTTTTCCTCTGAAATGAGTAGGAGGGAGGCTTTCAAGGCTGTGTCAATGCTGTATTACAACACACCTTTGCCATAACTTTGGTTGACGGTTCTCCCAGTGTACCTGTCTGTGGGCAAAGCACACTTTCCAAAGGTATTTATGACTTTCACATACAGACCTTGTTCTTTCCAACAAAAGCAAATGAAGCTCACGAAGAAAGCTCATGACAACCTGCTGACACACATGAAAAAAGTGTTTTTTTTCAACTCAAAATAGCCAGAATACCCCTATGAAATATTCTTTCTCACACAACATACTGTTTTCTCATTATGTGTGTTGACATTTTTCAGACTGACCTCAGCTAGATATTTTGTTCCGGAGTCCCCATTTAGTGGAACATTTAAACAATAACACTTTGAAGCATGCTCAGTCTCTCTTTTGAAGTCCATTCAGGCTCTGCCCTAGGGTCAACAGGCGCATTCCAGCAATGATGCACGGACCATCTGCTGTACAAGTTTAAATCCCACTGGTCTTATACCTAGAGGTACTAACATGTTGCATAACTAGCACTGAAAAACAGCCTGTCAGTTCAGATGGAGTTTGGATTTATTCCTATAGCTCTCTTATGCTCCCGCTGGCGGGCCTGTGTACAGTAACCTTTGAGTGTGGTTTCTGGGAACCATAAATTAATGAGATAAATAACAAGAAATGTCATTAAGTTCTTGCATTCAGAACCCTTATTTTCCTTTGCCCATTTACACCCTGGCTCTGCGATTCCCTGAGTTCACTGTCTGGCATGTTATTCAGGTACCTTCCTATTCCAGACTTTTCATTTAGGTGGGATCTGGCTAAGTTACTCTAAATAGTGATCCATGGCTTAGTGTCAATTGCTGAACAAGGTAAAACCAGGCTGGTGCAATAAAAAAGATGAGTTTTTCAAGAAAATGCCAATGATTCAGATGACAAGTGACTATTTACTTGGGTAGGAATCTGGCATCAAAACATGACAAAAATCTCTGCCAAAAAAAGTCTTTGTCTATATATTTTATCCATTGTGCTTTAATGTTAACTAGTCATTATTAAACTTAACAATGCATTGGCTGAGGTTAATGTATATCAGACCCAAGCACTGTTGGTCTCATTGATGCTATGTAAACATAGAGGAAGGAGTGGTCCCCACCCTTGGGAGTTTAAAATCTAAACTTGGACAGTACACTTCAAACATATGGTATATCCTGCAGGCTGAATCACCGAACTTCAATCAACATTAGCCTTAACAATTAATCTATGTTGCACATATGTTCTGCATTTGGGGGCATTAGCCCCGATGGGCCCCTTGGCAGAAATGTGAGTGTATGTACATGCTGACCTTTTAATGGTGCAGAAGGACATGGCAACAAGAAGGAGAAGGTCAGCTGAGACCTGTGGGATGGAGTACGGCACGAGGGTGAACGTGGCAGAGAGCCATAAATAGGGTACAAAAGAGGAGATGTGGAAGTCTCGTGGCATAAGTGAAGGAGAACAGCCATATCAGAACAAGTTTTTTCAGAGCAGCTCTAGCACTAGTTGAGCACCAAAAGAAGTGGGCACATTTCCACTTTTGAGTATCTGTCACTTATTTAGATGCCTCCTTGGAAACTGAGTTCTCCGGAAAATCTGTCCTCAGCAGTGGGTGCTGAGCACTAGACAATCTGGCCTGTTCATTTTCTCAGTATGTGGTTCATCTGTTCTAAGGAACAAGTCCTTCTGGAAATGGGGAAAAAAAAAGGCAGAAAGAAGTGCTGGATACAGAAAAGCATGCAAGCGCCTCATGGGCTAATGATCAAGAAAGGCAGAACAAGCAAAATCTCATAAACCAAATGAACTCAAATGTCTTATAAACACTGCAGTAGTCCAGGAAAGATGGTGGACATGGGTTAAAGCACTGAGTAGGAGTCAGAGATATGAATTGGCTGAATTGCTTCATCTCCCTGCACAAAATGTTCGTATCTGTCAGAAACAAGAAAAGAAAAGGTGGAACAGGAATATTTGCCCCATTGCTTTACAGAAGGAAATTGTGAACATTAATTAAGATCAAAACATGGCCTCAGAAGGAAGGAACAGCCCATGGGGTTGAGGGGAGATCATCTGGGCTTTTCTGCCTCCACAAAAGAGTTGAAAACAGCACAACAGAGTATGAAGGGACCTAAAGCTGAAGAACATAATGTGGAACATGCTTCCATGTAGGCAGAAATCCAGCCCCCAGCTGTGCAGGGATATAAATCCCCCATTTGTTAGCCATGCCACACGATGGAGTGTGACGTAGCACTAGTGGTATCCAGTCAATATTTTAGTTAGAGCTCCTCAGACCTTGCTGCCACCTCTGAACCCTGCGAATCAGAACAGTCACCTTTTGCATAATGCACCTCTCTCTGCGTCACCTCCAAACTTGTCCTTGCATCTCCCTGGTGGGATCCTGTAAGAGGATTGGGTGGGCCACGAGGGAGCTACTCCATTGTGTGAGCACAAAAAGCCATGTTCATTAGCAGGCAGGCATCTTAGAACCAGTTGTGGAAAAAAGGAGCGTGGATTTGCCATTAAATCGGATATTCTTGGAGGTTTTCCTCAACACAACTCCCTCTTTAAAGCTAACAGAAGCAATTGAGAAAACTGCTTGGTAATTCCTGATTTCCAGTCCCAGCTCTGACATGAACTCTGAGGCCAATATAATCCTCTTGTTCCTTACAATAAGGCCTCAATCCTCCCCTGCTGTAAATCAGCCTAACACCATTCACACAAGTTAGTGTTACCCCATTGGAAGATTTGGTTCAGAAATTAGGGCACCACGGGACAGGACAGTGCAGAAATACCCAGGCAAATCTGTTCCCCAGAGAAATCTACACTCCAAAACAGAAATATATGCTGTCCCTGCAACATTTTGGGCTACAGAGTGGTTGCCTCCTGACAAGACATGTTCCTGTAGATGCAGGTTTACGAGTGACGGATATCTCTTGGGATAATTAACCATCTTCAGTTGCTGCTGTTGGTGAAGGGAGGGAGTTTTGCAGTGCCCACTGCACAGCTATGGATTCACTCTGCAGAGGAACTGCCAGAGACTTGCTTTGTGCAGGATCCAGCTCAAAGGGCCCAGGTCAGGAGCTGGGAATGACCCAAAATTTAAAGAAGGTTCCTAGCTCACATCCATTGCCATTTTCTAGTTACATTTGCAATCTTCTCAGTAAACAGCAAATATTTTCTTGGAATCAGTCTAATTTCTTATGCCAGTGGCAACATAAACCCCAGCTCATCATGGATGTGTCCTTTCCAAAGAATTACCACAAAAATGTCTGAAACCCTATAAAGGCTGTTAATGACTATAAATCCCCATAGAGATTTTTCCCCCCTTCCTCTTCCCTCTTTTCTCCTCGCTCTGACGAGCTGGTGAGTTGGGAATGGCTTTAAATACCACAATAGTCATGGCAGGACATCAAGAAAGAAAAAGGAACAGAGTTTTGAAATACTTTGTGTAAGGCTCCAAGCACTTGAGTTGGTGCTTAACTGACTGGCGTGTACCACACAGCAGTCAGATGATCTCTGCAGCTTTGGGAAATAGGAGAAACTCTGGAGAAGGGTGGGGGGGAAATGGTCTCTCCCACATTGGTCTTTATTGTCTTATGGATTTTATCACAGTATTGTTCTTTATTTCCTGCTATTTATAGGCTCTCATGTTTTGTGCTGCTTTCATGTTTGTGTTATCTGCCTTCCCACGACATGCTTCACCCCAGCCCTTGCCTACAGCTGGGTCCACAAAGGCCAGGCACATGGTTTGGAGTGGCACATCAGGGCTCATCTTCTTTCCCTGGGCGATGCATGCAAACTGCCCTTTTCTGAAGCACTGAGCAACCCAAGATGGTGATTTAAATGATGGTGGTTGCTCTGCAGTCTCAATAAAGGGACTGAAGAGTTTGTCGCTGGGCTTTTGGTTATCAAGAAATGGCATTCTTTAAAAGCCCCAGGCAGTGATGCTGGGGCTGTTTTCTCTGAAGTCCACCCTTCACAATGAATTTAAACCATCAGCCCATCAGTACATGGCTTGGTGATAACCACTCCAAAAACTTCACTTGAGTTCTTTTATAACTTTTGTTTTTCTGCAAAGTACTGTAGAGAGAATGTGCTACAGGGTCTGTCCTTGTCCTAATTCCCTGTGATTTTGGGATGCAACTACACTGGCCTGAACTAGCAAAAGTGAAGTTACTTCTGGTTTGAAACAAATATGAGTTTTCTAAAAGTTGCATCCCTGCCCTAATAAACTTGCTGCCTAAGAGGTGGTTCTAAAAGGCCATGGGGCTAGAAATAAAAAGGGAGAGGTGCAAAATAGTGCTGAAATCACTGAAGTCAATGATTGAATCCTATCAATGTCCTTGTACCTCAACCCAGAATGGTTTCCAGGTAGCCAAAACACCAACTCCCATCACAAAGCAGAAACCTGGCTCCTTGTTAGGCAGGCTGGAGCAGAGGGATTTGCCCCCACCAACAGTCCCCTTTGTCCACTTAGGGAGTGACAACGAGCCTCTTTCGTGATTCCACAAGTGGCATTACTTCTCAGGTACCGAAGAGCCTGCCTTGGAAGGGTCCACACACCTCAGTGCCAGTAACAACAGGGAAAATCCCTTCACCTAAACACAGACGAACAACACGCCCTGCTTTGGGACCCTTTCACAAAACTCACCCAGGAGCAACACCTGCTATGGGCTGCTGAAGAATTTTAAAGGAAGTTAAATACTTGCATAAAGATGAAGCCAGGCTTGTGCAGCTTTTGCTGATGGGATTTTTGGGAAAGTTACTCCCACCGTTTTACCTGTGGGTGTGTACAAAAGGGCCACAGAACATCGTTCTTTGGTGCTGTGGAGCAGCATAAAGGCACCTGTTTGCCAAGGAGAGTCATTCTGATTTGCCTCAAATTATGTCTGTTCTGGGGACATCCCTTGAAAAAATAAGCATAATTTTTCTGTAAGGAGTGTGAAGTGCAGGTTTTATTCAGACAGTTAGACACAGGTTTCTCTAGTTATCCTCACTCCCTGTAGCAGCCAGCCTGGAAGAGGAGACATGATGGAAATTGGAAGCATCTATAATGCAACAGATTAAGCAAAGACAAAGTGTGGTGCAAGGAGAATTAAGTGATGGCAAAGGGCATGCTAATGTTGGTGAATCCCAGGATTCTTTCTAAGGTGTTGCTAATTAGCAATTTTATATCAAGCCATGAACATCATTAAAGAATATGCCTTGTCTCCCAAGCACCAGTGAGTCCCAAAAGCTGCCATTTAAAATTTTTAGTGTCCATTACAGGGAAATCATCAATTGCAAACAACGTGGGGAAAGCTATGTGAAAATTCTTTTTCAGGGTGGGATGAAAAAATCGCCAGTAGAAACTCCATAACACTGGAAAACAAAGACCGGACCAACTCTCATTCCATCTGAGAAACAATTAAAAGCGTGAAACTGAAGGTTTCCAGCAGAGACTGCTGCAGAGGCTTAAAAGATAGTGGCTCTGGGGCAACTGCTGTAAAATATAGCCCCAGCCCTCCCAAAAATTGCCAAGTGCCTCAACGTCCGTGGGGATCAGTGTGGATGGGGGCTGTCACCTCTCCCAAGCCCAGCAGTTACATTCTCCTTCTGCCCTTTGTTTCAGCTGTTGAAAATCTGACTGTTTTCAGCTCGGTGTCTGGTACGAGCCAACTCCTGTTTATCTCCTGAGCCACACTTTCCAGCGTGTCATCGGGTGCCCTCTTGGCCACCATCTAAGGAGCACTGACAGGTTGCGGTAGTTTTCCAGTCAGACTCTGAAATGGTTATTCACACTTTTATCATGGCAAGATTAGATTATTGTAATTCTTTATTGGCTGCCTTCCCAACGGGGGCTCTGCATAAACTCCAGATGGTGTGAAATACGGCCGGCAGGATTTGAGTTAAGAAGGGACAGTATCATCCATTCTGTTAAAACCTCTGCCTTGGCAACTGGTTAGACAGCAAACTGATTTCAGACCTGCCCTTTTTCCCTCTGTGCCCAGCTGAGGCCAGGTCACTGTCAGCAATATTGGGATTTGTTACGGTCCAGAGTACGTCACCCAGGCTCACACTACCTGGTAAATAATTCTCTGAGGAATGATTTCAAGAAGGTGAGGGAAGTATAAACCTGATTTCCATCTGCTCATTCTACTCTAAAGCCTGTGCAAAAGCTGGGAGGGTTACTGCAATTACATCCTTTGCAAACATCAGTCAGGCAGGGAGCAACGAGTTGCTCTTACTGCACCAAAACTGCAGCGTAAAGATCTCTGTTCCTGAGCAGCTGCCTCCAGGCGTAGGGCACAGAACCAGAGCTCTCCTGTGGCGTTCCTGGGGAGAAATGGTGATGCCAACCTTATCCCACAGAGGCAGCCACCTAAATGCAGCACATCCCTAAAGCTCTTCTAAATTTCAGGTGGCCGATCTCATCCCTTCCAAGCCCAGTATGAGCCAAGGGGACACCCAGCCAGCAGCCAGCTCCCTGCTCCAGCACCGCGGGGCCTCATCAGAAAGCACAGACCGCTGGTACGTGTTCCTGTGTGCCATCTTGGGCTTCGTGTAAACACTGACTGCACAAACAATTGATAGGATAATAACTGGCTTCATACAGACCAGCACAAATAAAACCTTCCGGTGTTCTGGGCTTTTGTCTTTTTAGAACTTTCCCTTTCTGGAAGAGCGTGATACGAAAGGTGTATTCCTTCCCATTTGATTTGTTTTCATATTGAGCCCAAGAGCTTCCCTGATTTAGCTCATAGTGCCTAAACTCCTACAGGCCTTTCATGCAAGGGAAATGTCTTGGGCAGGCTGTAATTAGAATCTAGTAAAGAATGATAATTTGCCTTCTTTTTATTAACTGCTATTTACACAGCAGTATGTGATTTGCTGCATAAGGGGGAGAAGGGCTGGGGACAGCTTTTGCTGTGCACTGGAATGGCATGGCAAACACGGCGTGCTCTGAGCTGTTTACCTTCCCCATCACTTCTGCGGGGAACCTGTGACCTGCCACTCATGGACGTGGATAGAAAAGCTCACGCTGTTTTGGTTGGTTGTTTTTTCTGTTAGTGCAGGACAGCTGACGCAGACTGTTTGCTTTGGGAAAACAACCAAACCCTTTTGTTTTGCATGAAGAGGGTGAAAAAACCTGTATATAAAGAATTGCCCTGACTCTGCAAACAGCTACTGCACAAGGAAGAACGACTGGTGGTCAGCTCCAGGACATGCTGACTGTCATTTTACACCTAGAGCGCCACTGTCATTTTAGAAATTCAGAAGCCTTGTGAAGCTGAAGACTCAAAATATTACCCCATATGGATAAAAATAGATTTTAAAGAAAAAACAGCAATGTGAGAGAATAAAGACAGGATGGTTTACCTAAAATCATGAGAATCTGGAGTTGAGATAAAATGGTCTCTGTGCCTTCTGCTTAACTGTTCTGCACTTTCCATGGGACTGGGAAGTATACAGCAACTTTTTACACCACTTTTGTAAACCATGTCCTGCTGGACCAGATGTCTGGCGTTTTTAGCACAAGAGAGACAGTGAGAAGGGCTTTGGGATTACTGCAGCCTGTACCACCCTGAGACCACAATGCAAACACAGCACTCTGATACAACCCTGCCTCAGTGCTGCCTCGAACATGCTGCTGCCCATGAGAGATGCTGACAGACACCTGTCAGTTGCCCATTCATTCCATTTCCAGGTTTCTACAAACCAGCCCACTCAGCTGTGGAGTGAAGGTGTCAGTCCAAGTCCCACCAGTACTAAGGTACAGCCTTAGCTTAAATCTAGAATGAAAATTTTACATCTTTTAATTATGCAACAGTTTATTTTAGAGACAAATTTTATCAGTATTTGTTCAGCTGGAGCACTTCACCAGTGGGTGGACTTGAGGTGTCTGAATAGAGGCATCTACAGCTATTTGAAAAGTGTGTGACTCCCCTAATGCACCTGCAAAGGGCTGGCAGGTAAAATTCAGGACCTACAGGAGATTCATATCCTCTTTCAGGGGCAGACAGAGCTCATGTGGGACACACAGAGGCACTGTAGTATATCACATGTCCTATATAGTGCCAGACACATATGGGTGAGCAACTCAACTGCCTCCTATGTGAGTCAACCCAATGTTTGTAGAGGATCTGCTCCCAGCTTCTTTGTCTGCTGAGAACTGAGCCATGAATGCATGAATCCATTTCAGCAAACTGTCCAGAAGGAGTGCTGGGAAAGGCAATGCCTGCTTATTTCACTTAGAATATAACAGCTTACTTGTACTCCTGTGAAGTCACTAGAAATGTCTCCATGACACCAGCCGCTGCAGCCTTGAGCAACCCAAGCCATGATCTGCTCAAGCCTTCATGCACACAAACATCAATCCATTCAGCACATGCATATGACGCTGATAATCATCTCATGGGCCACGACAGACTAGAAAATCAGACAGCAAAGCTCACCCCGCTGTGAGCCACAGAGCCCCAAGCACTGTAAGTGCTGCAGCCCTCAGCTGTGAACATGAATGCTCAATATGCCAGGTGGTTTAAACTGCAAGCATGTATTCTCCTGTTGCTGTGTAGCTTTCAGGCATCCTTCCATGTTCTTAATTCTCCTGATAAATTTGGAGAGATTTGTTTCCAAAGAACACATTTTCCAGCCATTCATAACATAAAGCATCACACATTATGAACTTTGTCTATCCCACTACAGCCAAGAGTGAAAGAGCTCAGATATCTCTACAGAGCCACTCTTGAACAGCTGGAGCAAAGCACATTAAAAGGAGGCATATTCTATTCTCTAGAGATCACCACTGTGACCAGAAGTGTGAATGACTACCCAGACTTCAGGTTATTTTCAAAGCTGAAGAGTGAATAGAAAATAAATAGATCATAGGCATTCATACAGAGACTTTAATTAGAGAGAAGAATGTGGCTCTCTGCATAGGAAAGCTGCGTCTTCACGTGGTGCAAATCAATGCAGCTCCACTATGGAATTACATCAGTCTGCGCCAACGGGGATTCAGTCCAGGTATGCACACAAGGATGTCGGTATTTGCCATGGAAACACAACACCTAGGTGAGGGACCACACGAGCAGCTTAACAGCAGCTGTATTAACACTTGACAGGGCAGGAAAGAAAAATGAAAACAATTGTTCTAATTGAAACTATGGGGGGTGTGTAAGTAGGGCAGAAAGCACAGCAATTACCTGATTTGGAGCTGAGCCACAACACCAGCACTGCTGCTCCTGTTCTATGGCACGGCAAAGGAGCCTAAGCAAACAGGATTTTGATTTTCCATCTTTGGCTAAAATGGTTGTTTACACAGAAACAGAAGACTGTGTAAAAAGACATGGTGCCAGCCCAAATCAGGATTGATGTGAGGCCACCAAGCTGAGGAGCTGAATTGCTACCCACACTTGCACCAAACAGCGAAGAGATGTGGTGGTCCCTTGGAGAGATATTTCCTGCCTGGATAGTGGATGGACACAGCTTCAACCAGCTGTGGACAGGAAACTCCAGGTCACTACAGATGAAATCAAGGCTCCAGAAGTGTTAACATGAACATTCTGGATTTCTTCAGGTTGGAGATGCTACCAGCTCACAGTTCCCTCTCCCTGCAGTCCCCTTGCCACATGCCCACTCCTACTCCTTCCTCACAGCCCTCACCAGCAGGCCCCAGGCTCTGCTCCTCATCCTCCACTACATCCTCTCCCTATCACCTGCAGAGAGGCAAACATGCACAGAAAGCTGCTGAGAGGCTGGTTCCCAGAAACCTCACACGGCAGTGGATTCCCAGGCACAGGGTGCATGAGAATGTGAAGACAATGGTTAATAACAAAATGCAGCTCCTCTGGTTGCATGGAGAGGGGATAGCCTGGCCTAGAGTTATTTTGGAGTATCCCTTGAAAAGCAGCAATAGTGTCTACAGGAAAGGCTAGAGGAGGTCCTGGAGGAACAAAGCTCCTTTTCTGAGAAAAAGCCAATGGCAATGGCTTACGCGGCGATGCCATTCATGGTCCAACAAGCATGTCCTAGTCATAGACCAGAGGAACAACTTGAAGCATCTGCTCCACCATCAGTCACTGCTTCGTGACTGTGCCAGTGACTGCAGCCACAGGGGCCCAGGGCTCCGGGCCCTGCACGCACCCAACACACAGGAATGAACCTGTGACCCTCAGCTTCTGCAGATCATCACAAATCCCCTGAGACATACAGCTCCCCACAGCCTTGCAGGTTGTTTTTAGCTGGACAAATTCAAATGGCTGCCACAAAAGCTTAATCTCTTTCCAGCCACAGTCACGCTGAGTGTCAATAGGAAAAAGTACCATGAATACGCTTGATAATTACAGAGCCGTGGCTGTAGCAAAGAACAAAGTATAATGCAGGCTTGAATACTCAGGAAATTGACTGCTGATATGTTTCCATTCATTGTTTTGTTCTCTGTTCTCAGTGTTATATTAAAATCTCCTACTAAGAATGAGCTTTCTTGTTTAATGGAACTTGTCAGTTAGAGGAAATCTGCTTGAGCTGTTTGATCTATTCTTTAAAATAATATTAATTGCAAATTTAGCACATGACCTTACCTTAGTTAGTTCAAAAACTAAAGCTGATATTTTTCAGAATGTATTTGTTACCCAGAAAAATCATGGGCCATCACTTTCCCACTTGAACGCATTCACTGTCCCTTTGCCCCAACTATTCAGTCCTGGCTATTCATTAGATATGTCGATCAATTGTACCAGTCACCTGACATTGTTTTCCTGACTCTATTAGTGAAAAGTGATAGTAGTGAATAGCAAATAGTAAACATGGTGCAAATCTCTGGTCACGAGAAAATCCATGAAACCTTGCAGTTTGTGAGCATTTTTATAAAATCCTGACAACCATATCCCCATTCGAGTATGACCTCATGTCTATAGGAAATCACGCTCAGTGATTCTGCCTGCCTCTCCATTAATGGAATTGGCTTGTCTATTTTTGATTTCATGTGGCTTGTAATTAAGAACTGAATTTGCATGTTTGCTATTCATCCTGATTCCCAGCATGTACACTCGCAATAACAAATCTTAATTTCAGGCTCAGAAGCTGATGTACAGCAGAATCTGGATTTCCAAAGTCCTACAGTTCAATGGTATTTAAATCTGAAGGTTTCACTTGGTTCATGGCAGACATAAAAGAGCAGTTTAGAAGAATCAGATTGCAGAGGCAGTTTAGAATCTATATGAGTTTGTAGGATTATTTCAATTTGCTGGTTCTGAACCTTCAATGAAAATCTGCAAAAATGGGTTGCACGGGGTTGTTCACAGAAACAGTATTTCTTTTGTGAATGTCTTCCTGCATCCAGTTATATCAGAATGATGGAAGCAAAGGGAATTGGCCGATTTCAGGGCTTATATAATTTGATATAACACATTCCATTATCATCAGTACTTGATGCTTTTCTTCAGGCAATCTCAAAAGACTTTTGGAAGTGCTCAGAAACCACTGTTCATGTCACCATGACCACAAGTGCTGTCACTTTTAGGAATTTGACTTTGCAAACACAGAAGTGGTGCTGTGGGCCCCTTCCCTACGAGGCAGCAGCATCAGCTCTGCAGCTGACTCCCTTTCCCCTCCATCACAACACCTCTGGCAGGCACTGGGAATCGCCTCCCTTCTCTGTGGTTATCCCTGTGCTCATTCATGGAATTTGCTTCACCAGGCCTTGCTAAGAACGCTGCCCTCGTGCTGTGCACCTCCAGCAGTGTGAATTAGGGTCAGCGAGACAGCCCTACAGAGACACCTTACTGAGGGATGTGCCTGAGCCACAACTGCCCGTGCTGCCGGGGAGCCTGAGCTCCCTGCCCACGCACCTTTCAGGACATGTGCCACCCTCCTCTGCTCCATCTTCTCTGCTCCTGACTAATTCAGGCAGCTCAAGGCGCAGGGAATTCCTCTCAAATAAATCCATCCTCCCCCGCCCTGATCCTTTCTTAAAAGCAAGGGCAGAATTGTTCAAAACAACCCAAGGGAAGGAATCCAAACAGGAGGTGACCTCCTTCCAGCCCTCAGTGCTGGGGGCCGAGGTGTGGCTCCCCCGAGCTCGCCGGGTCATTCCAGCACCTCTGTCTCATGCGCTCCGGAGCGGGGCCCTCCCACGGGCCATGAAGGGCTCTCTGTTCCCCGGCAGTCAGCGCCGCGGGCCGGGCAGTGACATCAGCCCCTCGGCTGCCCTCGGCTCGGGCTCGGAGCGCGGCTGTGTGCCGAGGAAAAGGCCAGCGCCGCGCCGGGAGCATCGCTGCACGGCTGCTCGGCTGCGGGGGATGCCGCCGGGAGCCGCCGCAGCAGCAGCTGCAGGAGCCCTGTTTTTCACGCCTGCCAGCAGGCAAACCCTCTGCTGGAATCCCCGGCGCGGTGCTAAAGCCCTGCCGGCTGTCGCTACCTGCGCCAGCCACGCCGGGACACGGCACATGCTGCGAACACCTTTTTCTTTGACGGCGCTGGCACTTCATCTGAGCCCGGGACGGAGAGGGCGCGGCCGGTTTGCAAGGCTGCTTTGAGACTACAATAAGAGCTCTTTATGAGCTTTAAAACTACCACTCTGCAATACTGGCAAACCATTACCTCTTCCAGGAAAGCTGCTCTGTAGTGCCGCAGGAAAGTTATCCCTCTGGTGTTGTCAGCCGCACCAGCAGCATTGCAGTCCTGTGTTCCTGACCAGAGGCTACTACATCAAGGGATTGAATGACTTCATGACCTTGATGGATGCACAGAGTCAGTTCAAGAGTGCTCAGCTGTGCGAACGAAATGCTGCCACCTCACTGATAAGAGGGGAGAGTGCCCATGCCAGGGCAGAGGTGGGGACATGTCAGGATGCAGCAGATAATGGTGGCTTGGGGTGATGGCTCCAGCTCTGAGCTTGCCGTTTTGGGGAGATAGGCACCCCACCTACTTCAAGCCAGTCCCCTCTTCTCTGTGGCAGGAGCTGCCAGCCTGGTTTGCCAAGGCTTTACTGTAAACAAAATGTCTAATGAAGTATTTTTCTACCCATTTTCTTCTTCTAGTGCTGCTGGAGGTCAGAGCCATTGCAGAGGTTTGCTCACCTATGGACTTCAGCTACACCAGCAAAGACTCCCATGACTAGCAGGGAAGGATGCCAGGTGAGCACCCCCCGTGTAACATTGCTTTGAAACATCAATAAGACAATTGTACACAGAGAGAAAAAAACCAAGCTTCTCCGTTCCAGTGCAAGGAGAGTTCTGCTTTTGCTCTCAGCTCACTACTCTGCTGCTGTTTGAGTGTTAGACTACAACTCAGAGCTGCAATTCTGCTTTAGATTTGGCTGAACCTCCATGAAATGTGAAGTATGCTTATGAGATTTCAGCACAAGAGATGGGGAACACCTGATGCCTGATATTGCTTTCTGAGGCCTTTTTTGTCCATGAGACTTCTAAACCCTGAACCGAAATCCTTTCCCCAGTCCTCCAACCCTGGCTGCACACTCTGTAGCCAAATAGCATCCCCCTTTTTTTCCTTCTGGAGACACAGCAGCTGTTCTGTTTTGCTGCTGAATGAAGCAATGTTTTACTGGCTACGGTTTCCTGATTTGCAGATTTTGGTGGCAGTGCTGTCACAGAGCTCCCACCATCAGCCCCTGCCAGTGTCCCCCCCTCCACAAAACACTCAGGCCTTTCAGCTGGGCCAGAGCATTTTCTCCCAGGGGCAATGCTGATCGGGCACTGATCTAGCTGAAGCAAAATGCAAAACCAAAAATCAAACCAAAGCACACGCACACAAAAGAAAAAAGCAATCTCTTCTATTTTACAGGGTGTCTTGTTCACAGTCTTAACCACAGTCTGATGTGGCTTGCTATTGAATCACATGAAGAACTGTTTAGATACAGCTGGGAGGGGGCTGAGCTGGAGTAAAACAGGGTGGGAAAAAGCTGAGATGGGAACATCTCAAGGTATAATTACTACTAAGTCTTCCTTGTCCTCAAACCATGGCCAAGGTTTCTTATCTTGGACCACAACGAGGAGATCACCATAATTTTCCAGTAAACAGCCAATTCATTTCACAATTTATACATCATTACACATCCCCTATGTACCAGAGAATCAGCCCTACAGACTCCTTTCAGGCCTTAAAAGGATCTTTAGGCTTCAGTTTTCATTTTTAAATGCATACAAGCATTCGATTGAGCTGTAAGCTATTAAAGCAACATATCACTTTACTGACAAACGAAATAATTTCACAATAATTCACATAATTGTCCCATTCATGGACCTATGCCTTTGGACCTATGCTTTGGGATTCCAAATAACACAAATAATAACAAAAATAACAACAGCACATTCCATCTTACTGAATGAAACAGTGATATACCAAAACACAGCTCGTGATACACTATCACCGACTGTGCAGGAGCGTGGGTGGGAAGCAGGAGGCTGCAAGAAGAGACAGATAGAGCAGCTCCTACACGCGACTTTTTCCTCTCTGCTGCTATTTGCCTTTTGCTGAAGAAGCGCAGCAAATACATTAACACACGCATGAAAAATGAGCTGAGGTAATTCCATCTATGAGCATGTGATCCATCCCGCTGCCACAAATGTTTTCCCTCTAGGTCCATATCTGAATCTCACACAGACTGACTCACTCTGCGGCCGCGCACGTCACTACTACCCGGCAGCGTCAGGCTGTCATTTGTTTCCTTTTGGAACGGGATGTTCTATAATAGCTCCAACTCCCACTCGACAGTTTATGAAATTGCAGTTCTTTCACATACCTCCTTTGTTCCTGAGCAGCGAGGAGTTTTCAGTTTGTTTCTAAGGTGCTAAAAGAGGATCAGCGTGGCCTGAGCTCAGGGATGCCTCACCCGAAGCTCTAACAGGATGTGACTTTTAACAGGATGAAGGTGTGATGGTTCTCAGTGCGCTGTAGGGTTTGTTCTTCAGGAAGACAAAGGCACAATGCAGAACTGTTGCTTCTGGGAAGGCAGCTTGAAGTCTCATTCATAAGGCTTCTTCTCCCACAGCCAGGGAGAGACTGTCACAGACATGGAAGCTGAAGCTCTGGACGTGCTGATGGAGCCATCAAAGCAGAACCAGCTCTGCTTCAGTGTCTCTCTGTGATGCTCAAATATGCAACACTTGTTTTTCAGCACTGATTAGTCTGACCCTCTGCTCCACAAATGCTAATCTACATCTGTGTCTTATTCTGGAGCAGGTAAGTGCTTCTGAAGTGAATCTCTGACTGACCGTGCTTCTCTTCATACCACTGCACAGTTTCAGAGCTCAGCCTACAGCACTAAACTCATGCTAGTCTCAGGTTAAAACCCCCAAGTGTCAGTAGTATAGACACAGAGTCATCAGCACCAACTGGTTTGTTCTGCTGGCTTGGTGCTCCTGCCACACCACTGCTTGCTCCCTGTCTTTCAGAGCCCAAAGCCCAGGCACTGTGGGATCTCAGCACACAATTGCAAAAGGGGGAACGTGATGTGGCTCTAGAAGGGCAGCAGAAGGGAGGAAGCTGCAGTCCCCCAGGGTTCCCTGCCCACGTAAAGACCATGTTCGTCAGGATACACCTGTAATGCTGCCAGGTTTCCTGCTGGGAACATCTGACAGGCAGCTGATACAAAAGGACAGAACCGAGGCAGCAGAGAGCCAATGAACGAAAGGATGCAAAAGATGTCGGCATTTCTCCTGCTTACTCTTGGGATGCTGCTATGATTCAATGCAGGCTAAAACGGATTTGTCTTCACACCGGGTGCACAGCAAAATGGATGCATTGCTGTGTGGAGCTCCCAGAGCTCCCTGCTCCAGCTGCTGCTCCCCTATTTATCAAAGAGCTTTAACCAAATGGGAAGCGGACATTACCTCCTAAGGGTGCAGCCATTCCTAACAAGGAGGTCAAAGACAACTTCAAGTGTAGCAAATAGAGTATTCCTAGCATTCTTCAGAAAAAGTTTATCACTCATTACCTGTCACTGGGAATACACTGGGCATCTTAAAGATGACCTGGAGACAATCTGGAAAAGCAAAACTTACACTTTGCAGACTGCACATAATATTTCTCTGAGAAACAAAAAAGTTCCTGAGGCTACTGATGCAAGAGGGTGCCCTAAGAGTGTCTACAGATATTTATTCTGACCTCCTGGACCTTTGTCCAAGGTTCAGTTATTGGGTTTAAATAAATAAGCATTAACAAACCCAAAGCTCCAGACCTTCCATTGTCCTGCATTGAGCCAAGACCTTAAGCAAAGAGACTTAAGTCACATTTATATTTCCTTTGACCTAGAGACAGAGCACATCTCGGCACATCCCAATCATGGAGCAAAAAGACCTTTATGGCTGCACAACATTGCATTCAGCTGCCTGAGAAATCTTTAGAAACCACTGTAAAGGCAGATCACCGTAAGCTGGCATTCCCTGCTCGCTGCAGACACCTTCACATGCAGCACTGGCTGGGGAGAGCAGCCAGAGCCCTGACTTACTTGTGTGACAGCCTCAGGAATCCTCCTGGTGCTGCCTAGCCAGCCTTGGGTAATGCTGCACTGCAGGAATACAGTGCCCAGGCTCTCAGAGCCAGCCCTCGAGCTTTGGTAGCCGCCAGGACAAAAGACAATTTCTAAATGTAAGATCATTATAATCTCACAGACATCACCCATAACTTTACCTGGGCTTACCTGGGTCGCTGTGGAGGGCAGGGCAGCGTTTCCCTTGACATTCACAACGAACGCGTGCACCAGAGAATACGAGGCTCCTCGTACACAGGGTATTGTTCTGGATTTCGTATTTCTTCGGGGTTGTCTTGGCAACGAAGAGGGTTTGCCGCTAGAGGTGTGTGAAACACTGGGTAACAAAAAACATCACAACTCCCACTTGTTTCATTCCTTCACCCTGCTAAACCGGACTCTCTTTCAACCTGCTGGGATGCTCTCAGTGTGCTGTGTGTCAGGAGGGGTGGCACAAATCAGCACAGATTCCTCTGCCTCCCCCTTTCCAGCAAAATGGTGATTTTGAAAATAACAAAAGATATTTTTCATTGGAAAATTATTTCTATCAGGACACCCTTACAAGCTTTGTTCCCATTCTCCCTTCAACTACCTTCTTAGCGAATAGTTCCCCGGCAGGCAATGGAACTGACAATTCCAGAATGGATGAATGGATTTAAGCAAAATTACGAATTTTTTTCATTTGTTTGCTTGTTCTGGGATTTGTTTTGGTGTTCTTTTTTTTTTTTTTTAAATTTTAATTACTAATATTTTTAGTAACTTCAGTCATGTCAATAGGGTGACTGTGGACTGATTTCAATATAAATAGGCTTGCCAATTTGCCATGATCGAAAGGAGAATTTCCTTTGTACAGACAAGAGATGCTGAACAGTTAATGTTACACCTGGTGAGCAAATGAATAGAAATGCCCCACTTGCCCTTCTGACTCAGCTCCTTCCATGGACAACAGACCTTTATTCACTGTGGATGAGGTTCAGGAATAATTCTGGAAAGTTTTTAAACTATCTTTGGATGCAGTTTCACATTGCTCATTCATGTAATTTGTCTTTATTTTTACTTATTGAAGGCATTAAAAAATTAACCCAAACAGCTGTTCAGATGTCTCTATTTTTCATGTAGCAAAGGGAAAAAAGTCTGAACAGCTGTGTCAGTGAAACACATCCAGGTGGCATCCCTAAGGCAAAGTTTCTATGAAATCTGTAAGATAACATTTTTATTATCTCGGTTATTGTATTTTTTTTTATTACTCCACCCTTGTACATTCTTAAAGAGGTATTGGCCACTTATTTCTTATCTTTACCCTCATCCCTCAGTGTCTGAGCTGTGCTGTAACTCAGCAGAGATATTGCAGTGATTCAGCCATCAAAGGTGAAAATCACCCTTTCAGCACAATCTCCCAAATCTATTCTGAGGTCTTAAATGGGATTTAAGGCTGGGTAAGGAGCAGTGTTGCAGATCAGGCCATTCTATGGGGAGAAACTCAGGCTGTGGCACTAAAAATTGCCTTAGAAACACTCAAGAGAAGAGCGATTTGTTTTCCATGTTGTGTAACCAAGTCAGCTGAGATGCACAGTTTTGTTGCAATTCCCTGATAAGGTAGCTGGATCACCCTCAAGGAGAGGCTGATGAATCACAACTACACAAGCCTAAAGGAGGAGTTGTTTGGGACTCCAACATGGGAAGTATTGGGGATTTGGAAACTGCTAGCCAAACTCTCACCTGGGTCATGCTGAAATCTGTATCAGGTTCACTCACAAAAGCTCATGAAGAACTTCTCTTACTGAGATTCTGAATTTCTCAACTGGTCGCCCATTCAGCATGGAGAAAACTTTAGCTTTCAAGACCCTGGTACCCTTTCCATGCCTTTGCCATCACATCTCAGCCATGAGAGGCTTCCAGACACCTGCTCCATGCTCTGCATTTCATGGCACCTCACTCCAGGCCATCCCACCATAGCTCAAACCCTACACCCTGTCCATTCATCCGGGGCTCATCTGTTTAGTGCCTTCCATATAAACCCTCCTAAGTGTGTGATTCTGTTGCTATACGGAATCTGATGATTGCTGATTTATGGATGTGCTATCCATAAATGGCTGATTGATATTTTCTGCCCTGACATCAGTCCTTGGGTTATGAACTCTGCAGAGCAAAGTGAAAGCACTGACGTGTCTGAAAATTGCCAGCCACATCAGAAGTGTTACAGCAAGTAATATTCATCATAATAATAATAGCAATGATAATTGTAGTGATTAAGCAATTTGTTGCTGTTATAATTCTTTCTCCTATTCCTACAATATCTGACAAATATGGGCTCTCCAGAGAGTTCCTGAGACTGAAGAAATATTTTCAGGTGACACAGAGTGCAAAGAAAAGAGCTGCTTTTCAGCTTATAGCATAATGATAGTAGATAGTTAAATGCCTGAAATCTGTTTATATACCAGTAAGATTTTTTTCTTTTTTTTAAAAATTGGCTTGAGAAAGAAATTATGTAAAACTGTCTGTACAGTCCTGAGAAGGACCATCTTCCAGGGAAAAGCTCGGCACAATCATCCCTGAGTCTAAAGGAGATTTTCATTCTCCTCTAAATCATTCCCTTTTGGTACATTTTCTTCATATTTAGTAGCTGGATGCAATTCCCTCTATATGTACTAAGCCTGTGTTATTACGATTTGAGCACAATATATGTTTATTTGGAGTCTAACAAGAACATCAATCAGGAAATAGCACTGCATTTCATATTACGTATTTATTTATAGTGTTAGGATGAAATTTACCTGGGTCCACAGAACAAAATTCGGCTGTTACAGCCCTTGGTTTCATATAAATTATTTTCCTCTCAATGCCTATGCCCTGTGGACACAAATTTATTTCACCAATACTGGATGAAAAATCTCCCATTCTTTCACTGCCTCCAGGTAATGATGTCTATACCTTTCCTTCTGCTTCCAATTTTGTGTCCATTACTTGAATGCTTGAAAACATGAAATGCAATACCATAAGTCGCAGAGCAAGGAAAACTGCAGTGTGTAAGGAATATTTCTTTTCTTTTTCAATCCTTTCATAATTAAAGAAATTCTACACAGTCATTTGATGTCTTCAGTGAAACTATCATACTTCTGATCTTAACCTTCCAGTTGATCTTTAGTGGCTGGTTGGCCATTAGAAAGAAGGAGTATTTTGCAGACAGGTTATGGGATGCAGATTTGGAAGATCTCAGTTCTCTGAAGTGTGTCACGAACTGAGCAATGAAAGATGACTTTAAATGGAATATGTACTAATAAATGTAAATATGACAGTGGAAAATTACATCACAGAATATGAGAGCTCAGTATAGTTAGTAATATAACAATAAATATCTTAAATATTAAAAAAAAAAAATCCGTGAAAAACATTTAGAGACCTTTGTTAAGTGTCCAAATGCATTCTGATTGCTGTATTTGACAACTCTGCAGGATCTTAAGTCTCAGGGGCTTGGAATCTCCATGAGATTAGATAGTATTTGCACACAAAATGCAGGAGAGAAGTTAAATGAACAAGTGGCAAATTTATCTCAAATAGAAGTGTTATAAAACCATTAAGCAAGTAAAAGTTTATTCAGTTAATTGGCTAAGGCCCAGCAAAGATTTCACAACACTATCAGCAGGGTGTTGAAATATTAAAAAAAATAAAACAACAAACCAACAACCCAGCAACCAAATGCTTGATTTCGGAGAAGCACTGTCATTTAAGAAACACTCTCTTCAGTATTTCTTAGATAAGAAGCTGTTAGTCAGCATGCGTGTATGTTCTTCCTGGAATCAAGGTCCATGCAATTTATTTCACATACAGCAATATTGTCTCAGCACTTTGTGATTTTTTTTCTTGCTCAAGTACCAGGAAAAGTGGAAGTAACAGGGATATAGAGTTACGAAGAAGTATGACACATATTATTTATATTTGCTTAGTGATTTGACCTAAGATAGACATGCAATCACAGTGTAATGAGTTAACCAACAGGAGCTTCTGGAACTTCTTGTGCACAGAGGAAAGAAATCTCAGGAGCATATATGAACAGCAATGTGTCAAAGCAGAGACAAAAGGAAAGGTAGCTCATGCAGCTACTGATACAACAGAAAATTGGAACATTGTGGAGTAAAATAAACAAAATTGAGGTGCAACCTTTTTAAAGCCAATGATAGGTGCTCTGGACATCCAGTAAAACTCCAGTAATTGTACTGATCATGAAGCAACCTTTGAAACAGAATGTTCCTGAATTTCTGCTCCCTGGTGTGTCTTTTCTTAGGAATAGTCTGACCATCCAGGAAATATTTCACTCTACCTTCCAGCACTCACAGAAGTTTGAAAACAATGCAAATGTAAATAGTTGCTGATGCCAAACACTTCAGTTGCCAAGAAGAAATGATGCGTTTTGTACCACGATTTTATTATGACCAAGATTAATTTCTGGATTGTCTCCGGCTATTCTTTAACAAAAACACCTCCTGATGGAACACAACCTGTTACTCACAGGTTTTGTGTATTCAGGGAACTTCTCCCAGCAGCTGATTTACAGTGTTCATAGAGAACAGACTGTACTGTGACCTGCTTTTAATCCAGTTGCCAGATGTTACAGAGGCAATGCC
The DNA here is from genome assembly GCA_013397895.1 of Origma solitaria. Taxonomy (NCBI): domain Eukaryota; kingdom Metazoa; phylum Chordata; class Aves; order Passeriformes; family Acanthizidae; genus Origma; species Origma solitaria. The sequence goes on along the minus strand of VZRL01005488.1, from coordinate 3,131,401 downwards.
GTGGGAGAGGGCACCAGGCTTTTGAAGATGAACCTACTCAGTCACAAAGAACTTACAAAAAACCAGCACAGAACCAATCAATAAATATACCCCAAATTCTCTTAAGAAAAGGGAACATCTCACCATTATCCTATAGGCAGCTATTCCCTGGTAAGAATTGAGGCCAGGCCTCAAATAGTGCTTCACAGCACAAGTTATATGATCAGGTCTCTTGGTGCAACTGCACCAATTGGATGGTCACACGTGAGCCTGCAATGTCGGGAACCAGGTCAGCTCTCGTGCTTTTAAAAAAAAGTCAACCTCCCTAGAAAAGAAATGACTTTATATATCTACATTTGTGTAAGTAGACTCATCAGTCCTCAAAACCATCTACTATAAATTCAAAGATGAGCTCTGGGAACAAACCAGGCATCATCAAAATGCAAACCCAAGAAAAAGGAGAAGGGAATAGAAGAAAAGAAGGCAGAACTGACAAGTGGTAGAGAAATAGTGAGAAAACACTGGGAATATGTTAGATTATTATCAGATGGAACTTCCCTTGCATCCAATTTTAGTTACTTTTGGGAACAGCGTGTGACCAAAATTTGCTTATGGCTGTCATAGCAAACAAGCAGAAGAATCTTTCGCCATTGAAGTTGTGTTGATTCCTACCATGGCAGAACCTTTTGATTAGAAGTAAATTTCCCCGAGTAATGTGGCAGCCTCTCCCTTCCAGCAACCAAACAGTATTTTTCTGAGTCGAATGCAGTTTACAAGGCTTAAGTCATTAAGCATGACCGAGCTGACCAATCACGCCACACGAACACCGACTCATCACCCCTAAGTGATGTCAAAAAAATAACCACACCAAGTAAACCAATAGCTCAAAACTTGGAAGAGTGCAGGAACTGAAAAGCTTCAGTTTCTACACAAGCAATTTGTCAAAAAGAAAAAACACTACACTTGACAAGGAAATTCTTTTGCTGAAAGTTGCATGCTCAGTTATATGATTACATTGCTGGTGTTCCCCTGTTCCTCTTCTTCCTCCTGTGTTTCTCTCTAGGAAGTATTTCTAGAACTTGCTGGATCAGTTACCTGTTTCAGAGTTGTGGCATTCAGTCCCAGGAACAAAGCCTTATTATTATAAATACTTCAGCCATAACATTTCTAAGGAAATTAGACTGACTATCATAATCTCCTGCTGACTCTCACCTGGGAATTTTAAATTCTCCAGTGTGGGAGAAGACTCTGAGGACAAAAGACTAATTCTTCTTTTAATTAAAAGCAAAACAAGAAATTCAGGATAAAAATTTCAAAGACTGGAAAGGGAAGTCAGGAAACAGCAAGACGAGAAAGAATGAGAACCAGCACCACACTGATGACTCTGTTAAATTCTAAGCCAAAGTACATCACAAGTTTTGTTTTGGTACAAGATAATAAACAGTATACTTGGACTTCAGGAACCTTTTTTAAAAAAAAGTTTTTTTAACCTTTCTTATTCAACCTTGTATTTGAATAATAGCCTGTTCCTGAATTTACAGTCATGCATATTCTCGACGCTCACACGTAAAGTCCCAGGGGCGTCCAGAAGATTACGTTTTTGAGTACAGACATCACCCCTGAACATTATCTTCTGGCCTTCAAGCTGGTCACATAACATCTAGTATTTAGATATTAGCTACTCTGCAGAAATGAGCTGCCTTGGCGTGACCAAGGTGTTTCATCACTCTGCAGAAGTGCAGGCAATGAATCAGCAGCAGCACGAGAGATGCTCTGTCACTCTCTGCTACTCACTGCTGCTTTACAGAATGACACAGGATCAAAGATAATAACCAGCCTCTGGAACAAACAAATCACAGAGTAATGAATACAGAACATTAAAGCCCAAAGTAATTTTCCCTGTACTCCCCTAGAGAACCATAACCAACACTATAGAAAAGTCTCAAAGAAATCTTGCTGAGTTCTGTGTGGAGCCCAGTTACAAGCCAAGAGTGATGTAAGATTTGCCTGGAGTTTGAACTGAACCCTCCACATTGTTCTCAGAGCTTACCATTAAAAGAAGAATAAATGTTAGCAATAAAAAGGTCAAGAGAATGAACATCTGAGAGCATCTAAAGATCTGCAAGGGATCTCATAAATATATAGCAAACATCCTCCCTGATGGATTCCCCAGAAGAGTTCTACATCACCCACAAAGCACATTTTTTACAATCTGTTTCTTTCTATCTGGATACAAAGAAGTGAAGCAGAGCATTTCACATATGACTTGTAAAATTCAAAGTTTAAAGCTTAGGAAAACAACCAAGATTAGAGCTGTTCGACAAAACCGTATCTCCCTTCACATAGTGTCTTTTTATTCTTATAATTTTTCAATAAACCAACAAATGAGACTCTGAGCTATCAATACTGTTAGGTATATGGCTTTAGGTGCACAAAAATAAATTAAACAGCATGGGCCTAAATCACACCAACACCACAGGCAACTGCTGGGAGTTTTCCCACCCAACGTATTGGTGAGGGCTTGGGGTATTTGCTGTCATTTTGTACTCTGTTGCCCTAAACTTTGAAGAATGAAGTAAGTCCTGGCAATTTTTTTGGCTCGGGTCCCTTATACATGGGCCACGTGTGACCAAGAGCAATTTCTCGTGAAGAACACAGCAGAAATTTGAGCATGCTCTGCTGAAAAGCCCCTGGGCAGCAGAGTTTGCTGGCACATCCCTACCTCAGAGCAAGTGGGCAGCAGAGATGCGTCTCAAGGTTATTCAGCTCCAGGCAAAAATGGCAAAGGTCTCTTCTAAGACACACCTTGAAAGCAAAATTACAGAGGATACAAATGGTAAATACAAAAGCGGAAGACAGAGAAACACATACCAAAACCACACACAGGCAGAACGGGAGCATCATTGTGTCACCACAGCATTTACAGATATAGGATAGATGTGTAGAGGACTCTGTTTCTCCTCCTGGCATTCAGCCAGGGGTGGTGAAACAGCTGATGCTCTAGGCTGCAGTGGTCCATCCTTTTTCCAGCTGGTCAGACACCAGCTAAGGGACCTCTGTAAGCACCACATAGCTCTGGCAACAAGGACCTGCAAGTCAAGTTGATGTCTGCACACAGATGCTCGAGGTGGCATTTAGCTGCTGCAAACCCGACTGAAACTGTCCTCTCATCTACTCCTTGTTATGTCCTAGATCACAGCAGAGGAGGACATGGGCAAAACACAGCTACATGGTCATGGACTACCTCTTAGGGGTCCATCGTGTTGACTCTATGTTCTGGAGCTGAAGTGAGAATATTTGACAAAAGGAAAAACCCCACACATTTAAGAGAAAAAAAAACTGGCATAGACCACATAGAACAGCTGAAGAAAAGGAAGTGACAACAAACAAGCTCTGCAGTCAAGGAAAGGGTAAAATCTTGGCTCTACTGAAGTCATTGGGATGTTTGCCAGAAAGCTGTAGACAGCGTGTTTTATCCAGAACTTTTAATTAGTTATTAAATGATTCAATGGCAAGTTGGCTGGTTGAAGGCGTAAAAAAACCCCAGAGATAGCTCCAGCATGCCTCTCCCTGCCCTGCCTACCCCTTGGGATGGTCAGATCATACACAGCTTTTTTTTATGGGAGACTTCACAGGTATTTCATTGAACCTTAGTTGAAATCAGTAGGTTCCCAGGCCCTGCCTTCTTCCCAAGTGTGGGGAGGAAGATAGGAAACACCTGCTAATGACACCAGAGACACAGCAAACATCAAAGTCATGTGTCAGCAGAAAGCACCCTGGAAACCTGGCCCCTGCAGTACTGACACAGCCTATTTGGTGGGGACAGTGCACAAGAAGAAATAGGATGCTGTGTTCATTTAATTGACGTAGATTTCAAAGGATTTGAGTTATTCTTGCATGACATACCCACAAATAAATAAGGCAGCTCACTGCCTTCAGGCTTTAGTCACTTTATGAAGAGACCCAGCACCTTAAATGATCTATTCGCACGGCACAGTTCTGGTCTCCCCATTTTTCTGCTTTCCTCAGCCTCCTTCTGCCTTTCCCTCTCCAAAGTACTCCAGTTTCTATGGGAACAAAGCACGTCACCAGAATGGACAGAACTCGGTGACATCCCCACGTGCAGACAGAACACAGGGTTTCAATGAGCCCTTTGCAGTTTCTGCCACGAGCCGCGGAAGGCGACGGGCGCTAGCCGCACACGTGTGCACACACGTGTGAGCGCAGGCGGCTGGCCCTGCGCACTGTCCCCTCGGCACACGAGGCACACACACGCACAGCCAGCGGCTCCCCGCGACAGCAGAAGGCTCGGCAGAACCCGTTCTGTCCCATTCTGCTGTAATATAGCTGAAAATTGCTCTGACAGCTGAATGGCTTCTTTGTTTATAGCTCGTTCTTAGCTGACTCTGCTGCATTATGGAGCTTTGTAAAGAGATTACTTTGTCAAGAACGGAACATATATGGTCTGGGCATGAGCAACTTAGTGTGATGAACTGCATTCATTTTATGTGACGTGCAATTCGCAGTCCTGCTGCCTTTAATGTATCTGCTTTTCTCTGTGGGCTTCATTTTCTGATCTCAAGTGTTTTATGAATTTTCTTGGGGTCTCTGGGATTATCTTCTTTACCCTCTTCTGGACAGACGCAGAGAATTTTCAATATGTAAAATCTCAAGACATGGTGTCTTACACTAAATGTACCCAATCAAGTTTTTGGCTGCAAATAACAGGTCATCATTGTTATCCAGCCAGCTAATTATCCACCTGCAAATATCTTATTCCTGCCCTGAATCTCTAGAGTTTTGCTAGTATTTGAACTAGGATTGCAACACAGTAGAGTCCCAAATTAGAAACTGGACCCAGTACAGGAACACCATATGGAACATATACAGCTTCTTACCCCAGTGCTAAATCCCTAAATAGACAGATCTCCATCCACATGGCTTCAGCTGCACCTGAGCCAGTCCATTGTCTTTACAGAGCATTATATATAAAATATTAAAGCAAACCCAGCCTGTTCTGCGCTGCAGGCACATATCAGGGCCTTGCACCAGGCACTGGATGAGCTTTGCAGGCTCGGAAGCCGTTGCCTTTGGTGGTGCTTGAGTTGACTGCTCTGGTCATCTCTGATCACTGCTGTAGTTTTTACTGCTAGCTATGACTTGCTTAGAAATTACATTGCCGCAGATTGACTTTGTGCCCTGCCTGGAGGCACAACAGAGACTCAGGGCATTTTTCTCTGGTTTCTCCTGCCTTATTCCCCCCTCCCTCACTCGATTTTTTAAATAAGCAGCAGTAATTCTGATGGGTAGATTATATGGTCCAATATAAAAATTACTAAGAACATTAATTGTCCTAACAGTAAAATTCCTATCAGCTTCGTAGTAGGCATTATATCAATCTTTTGTGGGCTGGAGACTCAGCACTTCTTCTTAGAGACATCAGTGGATGTCTCTAAGAAGGACACAGAGCAGGGCCCCTCAGCATCTTGCATTTCAAGGGGTTTTGCTCAGCGCATGAACTGGCAGAACTCCAATTTACACTACACCCTGCATTTTGCACTCAGTGGTATTTTGCCACTTCTGAACATATCAACCTTCCCTATAAACAGAGGGGAAGTTTGTCAGACAGACAAATCCTTCCTTATCTCTTAGTCATAACCCCAATCCACCTCAGATGACTTAAAGTGCTTCGTACATATTAACCTTCCAAATAAAAAAGACAAGAAAACGACTTCTCTGCAAATCACTGTTTGAAAACAGAAGCTGCAGGAAGATTCCTCACAACATTACTTGCTCTCACTCACACTCCTAATGGGCACATATTTCACAAGGGCTGGCACATTACATGCTAATTTGTTGAATATGTATTTTTAAAAAATTCAGCACCTCTGTGGAAGTCCTTGTATTAGAAACTAGTGCCTTAACTAATGAATTCCTTATCTTTCCCCCCTATAGCAAATGATGGACTGCTGTCACTGACACAAAAAACCCTCCGACCCTGCAATATTCAGGTAAATAATGAAAAGCCGCACAGGCGGTTTAGAAACAATTATTATACTGGGAATTTTCAGATTTAGCAAGAAGTCATGAGGTCTTCAGAGTCAGTAAATTTCCACAGACAGCTTCTGTTCTTCGCCCCCCCTTGTGGCAAACGTGGCTGAGCCACCAAACATGTCTCAATCGGTCTGTAACCTGCTCCGCCGCAGGAGCCCTCGGAAAATCCCAGCCCAGCAGACACCAGCTGTACTGGGATATGGCTGGTGCCAGTAAAGGCAGCAGGGATTTTCACTGTCCCTCCTCGTGTGCTTTGGTCGGAGAGGCTGAAGTCAACTGGCTGAAACACACCAAAAGCTTTGCGCAAAAAGAGACCACGGGAGAGAGGAAAGGAGAGTCATGGTTTGCAGAGAAGTAAATAATTTCCAAGGTCAGGGACTCTTGATACAGAGAGAAAACGAGAAGTGGAGAGGGGAAGGAAGGCATGTCATCACCTCACAGCATGATCCTTCTGGAGTAAACAGAGCTTTGCATGTGCTCAGTGTGCCTCGCACTTTCCTTCCAGGAGAGCTCTGTATTGTTAATATCCTAAAAGGTGGATTTCCACGTTCATATATCTTCTCATTTCACTGCTGCTGGCACCTAGAAATCTAAATTTAAGCTTCCAAAACCAACTAAAATCCCTGCCTCTGACTCTAGTCTTAGCTGTTCCCTGCCAGTGTATGAATATGACTCTCCTTCCATAAGGTCATAGTTAATAACAAGCTAAATATGTCCCACCTAGAGGAGCATCCATGGGTCATGGTGTCAGTCTACATCTTAGAAGTAAACATGAGAGCTTATTAAAGGCCACTTTTTCCAAAAAGGACCTTAAATTTTGGGCCATGATAATGAGTCAGTCCTTTGACTAAAGACACATAACCAATTCTCTCTTTAGGATTGTGCCAGGGAATACATTAGGCAGTGGACTCCAGGCTCCTGCCACTTCTGACTCCCCACTGGCTCACAAAGGCTTAGATTGTTGACTTGCATCAAGCTCCTCATGGACAGGAGAATACATTTACCCAGAAAGGAGATCTGGGTAAATGTTTCGGGAAATGTAACTGAAAACACAAGGGCTGATGGTATTAGCAGAGGAATACTTTTCCTGTTCAGAGTGCTTCCAGCCTTTCATACTTATGGAAAATTGGGCATGGTGGGAGCAGAACCACAGGCACAGCTCTCAGTGCCCATTAGAGGTAAAGATGCTGGGCATGAGCACATAATTAGGATTAGCAGGTTGGACCTCAATAGATCAATGTAAGACTATATCTGCAAAGATGAATAACTGAGGGAAGTCCAAGTCATCTTTACTGTCAATGACAAATTTTGCATAAGTACTGGCAACCTTTCTATGGATCTCATCAAAATAGTTCCCAGAAGAAATTTTGAAAATCCAAACCCAGGAAGAATTACCCCAAACAAGCTCTGAAGTGATTTCCTTTAAAGAGAAGGGATAGGCACCGGGATTTTCTCATTCTCCTGTCTCAGAGACAGGCAGTGGGATTTTGCACAACCACAACAGCCTGGCTCAGACATCCATGGGGTGTTTCAAGTTCTCCCTCAGCAGGACATAACTCCACCTGAAAGAGCAGTGATAGGGAAGGAATTGCACAGCCACCGCCCCAGCCTGAATGTTTTGAGGCTCTTCCAGACCTGCTCTGTAAACAGGAATTGCCTTTGGACCCTTAAAAAACACGCACCATATCATTCTGGAATGGCGTTAATCTCTCGGTCGTGGAGGTCAAAGCAAGATTTCTATTATAAGCTCTGTGAAGCACATCTCCTCCCCGGCCACTCACTTGCAGGGAACAAAATCCAGTCAGCCAAAATGATCCGTGTGTAACAGGACACCGGAGCAGGCATTTGAGGCAACGTGGGCGAGGCATTTTGGAGCTGTGAGACCTCCGAGCTGGTGCCGAGCCCTTGGTGAGGCAATACTGGCTCAGTGCCACAGTCAAGGAAGCAGAAGAGACAGTTTTCTCTTTGCTTCCTTGCAGAGGACAATGGTCTATTCACAGACAATACCAGCTGGAGAGGCCACGGCCACACCTCTCACCCAAGGTCCAGCAGAGCCTTCCACGGTACTCCCCAGAATCAGTTGTGTTCCCTGCCTGCCCCTGCCATGCTTCCATCTTCCCTAGCACCTCTGCACAGTCCTGGCTCATTCATCTCAATCGCAGCTGAAGCCCAGGAAAGACTGAACCTTGTGGTTACAAAGGACAATGCCCCAGCCTTGCAGTCACGTTGGCTGAGCGATGATTGACATGTGCCAGGGCACGGCACAGAGCACCCTGATCCCGGGGGTGTGGTAAGCTGGAGGTTAGCTGAGGACCCTCCAAATCTCTTTCTTTAACACATTTTCTTTGTATTTTCCTCAGGGTCCACAGTGCAGGTTGGGTTTGCTGATAAACTTATCAGTAGCAGAGCGAGCTGTCCGTTTCATGTGTGCTGTTTGCACAGAAGCTTTTTCTCCGGTTGGTAAGTTGGGATTCAGTGAACAGGGTGACCCTGTGTTTTCTCCGTGCCCCACAAACGCTGCTCCCAGCAGTGTGTGCTACACGTCACAAGATGGGGAGAGATCAGGGACCAGCCCTCCCCCACCCCAGCGCTGGAGTCTTCACCTCCACCCTGGAGGTGGTCTATCCCCACACATCATTCCCAGCCCCAACCCAACCCCTAGAGATGACGAAAGGCTGTGGCACAGTATGTGGACGCCGATTACATCTCCAAACAGGAGGAGCACACAATCAGTGGGATCCGCCTGCTTTCCAACCCCTTTGTGCTCAGGGGCAGAAATACAAATAAGCCTCAATGTCTTTTTCCTGCTTATATGAACCAAGATCCGTTTTTCAATAGCAGGCCCTAGCAGATAAGTATTCCCTATTCTCAGTAGTTATTTTTGGGAGAGAAAGCCTTTTGCTGGCTCCCATGACACTCCCCTCCAGCACTGGGGAGGTGCAATGGGATGCAGGTAGAGCTGTGATTCAGGGATGCTCCTACACCCACTGGAAGCTGGTGTTGCCATGCCAACCCTGTAGCCTGTGCACAGCCAGCCCAGGGCACTGCAGCTGCTGCAGGGTCTGTGCTTTTGCACATAGATCAGTGTCAGGACCTTCCCGTGGAAGCTTTGTTTCAACCTTTGATTGCAGGATGCTGTCCCACTGAGTTTTCAGCTCACCTGCCCACCTTCCCACTAAGTCTTGTCTCAGAGGGAATAAGATCACAGACTTTATGGGGGAGTTTTCCCCCCTAAATTAATTACATCACACAACCATTGCTAATAGCTCGCGTTGTTTCAGAAGGACTACAGAGGGAGAAGTGGGTAGGAATGGCAACAATCCTCCCAACAAGCCCAGGCACCCCTGGCAGAGCCGCACCCACCCTTCACCAGCTCAGCATGTCAGGCCATGTGCTGCCTGAGACAGCACCCAGAGCCCATCTGAAGCACTCGCTGCACGTGACCAATTACCTTTCCTCTGCTCAGACTCACCCAAAGGGACATTTGAAAAACTGTTCATTCCAAAAAGCACTAAGTGACAAAGCCAGCTCTGTGCAAAGCCAACAGAGGTGGAGGGCACTGCAGACAGTTCATAGCAAAAAGATTTGTTTGGATTTTATTGCCTTGTTGGAGAATTCCCTGGGTAATTTTCTGGGTATTTTCTAGCTTACTTCCTTATTGCTCTCTGGGTAAACTAGGTCAAAACACTTGCCTTGTCTAAGTCACGGTTTGTCAACATATTAAATGAAGGCGATGGAACAAGTTGTTCCCTGATTTTTCTGCATGGAGTTCAACCTTATGTAAAGTCCATACAATGACCTTCTTCCCCTTCATTAGAGCCAGGAAGGCCTTAAAAATCCCCAAACTCAGACAAGCTGAGAAGTGTTGCATATTGCTATAGGCAGTTCAGGAGGATCATAGGTGAAAAGTGAACGCCTGGGTTACTAAGAAAGATGCATTCAGAATTGGATAGCATTTGTCCCTAAAAGAAAAAAATGTACATCATCTATAATGGTTTTTTCTTGATCAGCCTGCCTGTTAAAGTCAGAAGACCCTTACAAATCACAGTATCTGAAGTCTTAAGAAGTGTTATAGGAACAAAGAGATTCCACCACCCACTGTGCTGCATCCCAGAGCTGGCTGCTCCTTCCTGAGATACTGCAGTACATTCCAGCCTCGTTGGCTGCCACTCTACACACGCTGTTCATTCACCTGCGCTGTTTTTCTCAATCAAAAGCTGAACATTTAAAACCACAGTAACCTTTGAGGGTCCTGCAGCATGTACAGTGGGATCTGATAAATGAAAACTGCTAGGAATAGACAATATGGATTGAGAAGTGGTCAAGTGTCTTTGAGTCTGAATTAATACATGTGCATTAACAAAAAGGGTTAATCTACAGCAGCCCAGATGGGGAATTAAAAGGTTTTCTAAGAAGGTAGGCTTTTTTTGTAAGATGTCAGCCAGCAACAATGTTTTACTGCATTGTTAATATGCAGGGTAAAATATACCAACAAACAGCACTTAAGACATGAGACTGTTCTTCAGAACGTTTCTGTATTTGAGTGTGTGCATTAAATATGGCAATAAACCAGGACCAATTTTATTGTATGGCACATTGCATCAGCACTGTCAAACTTTCTCATATATTAAGATCCAGCAATCTGGACGGATTTTTAACTTGAGTAATTCCTTACTCCTTTAGCATTTCACAATTTGGGAGCAATTTTGGCACCAGGTCTTTAAAAATGTAACCACAGTCTTTTCAGGAGCAGAGACAACCAAAATAAAAAATTTAACTTAGCAAGACCTCTACAGGGAGGCGGAGGAAGAAACTGTTGTCAGTATTGCCATGATTGTTGTTTCCTACAGCATCCTTTGGCTGCCTTCCTCTCCCTAAGAGCCCCTGGCCTGGCTCCTCCTCCTCGGCTCTCCCACCTGTGGGCTATATATCTTCTGTTTCATGGCCCTGCATGGGCTGCCTCCAGTTTATGATATCGTCACAAGTCATTACTACGACCCAAATAGCCGGGCTTGGTACACAGGTTCAATAGTGCAAGTCCTTTGAACTGCATTCCTCAAGTCCAATTTTCATCCCATTATCAGACTGGTGCTGAATAAAGGCCAAGTGGAAAATCCCAGTATGACATGCCTATGCTGTCATTCTCATAATGGCTGTGATCGGAAAAGGGCTGGTGAGAGACCTCAGCATACACTGAACTCTGTGAATTACACGTGTTTAGTCTAATTGGAATGATTCCTGATATCTTGGGGTCAAAGTCTCACAAGTCATAGGCAAACATTTTAGAGGACTCGTATATTAATGACATTTCATTAGTCAGAATCGGAACTGGTTCTGCTTAGTCAGTTACCTTGGACAAAAAGCATTCAGCCAGAGGCTCTGAGACATGATGTGGCTTCAGGACTTGAAATGAGGACCACTTCCCACACTGCCCAGCCATGGCAATTACACAGCCAGGTCTGGGACTTCAGACAACAAAGCTACTTGAAGATGTTGGGAAGGTCCCACACTGCCTGTTGAGAAAAAAAACCCCAACTATATGCCAGCAAAGCGAACATCTAATTTTTGACAGTTTTAAACCTTCTTCTCTTGATTTTGTGCTACAGTAGAATAAAATTAAGTGCCATAGTGATGACTTTGGGCCATTAAAGGACCAGGTCTGACAGAGCCTGTAGGGATGTGCATCCTGGAACATCCCCACACGTAGAGTCCCCAGAGGGACTTTGCAAACTGCTCAGATAGCTGTTGCATTAAATTACATTTAGCTTGAGCGATCAGTAGCTCATCAGTTGACTTCTGGCTCTGATTTCTAATAACTGGAAGCATCTGACATAATGAAAGCCCTTAGAGAAGGCACAGGGAAAGAAATAAGTGCGCTAATTAAGCTATGCAGAGTGCCTTGGAGAAGAGTGCTCTACTTCAAGGATACCCTGACATTTCTGACCCATTACAAGTAGCAGCATAGAAATTTCAAGAATTTAATGTAGAGTGTTTAATTGAGACACAGATGAAAAGAAATCAGTGGAATTTAAAACTGATTTATTCCCTACAGCTTAGTAAATATTCTTAGCCACTAATGTGGCTAACTTTGATTACAGGAGGTAAATCATCCTTATAAATGTGATAGAAAACCATGCAGGCCTAGCACATTTACAATGATTTCTTTGCTTGCAGTGCAAATGGAAATGCAATAGTTCTATTGCCGTATCCTGCTTAGCACTTAAATACCATATTTCTAATTTATTTCCATCATTTGAACCTAAGGACAGAGAAGAATGTTTTGAATTTTACATATGATACATATTTTCTTCTGAGAGTGAACCTTTAGCGACGCAATTCAATAAATAATAGACTCTGCATCTCTCCCCTCCAAACCACCTAACTTTTATAATGTCCTCACAGGATACATTTTCATTTATCTGTTTGAAAACATGGTTAAACTGAGCATTGAAAAACAGAAAGTTACTAAGATCAAAGCACGTAATAGGTACAGAGCTGGGGAGAGAAATCCTGATCCAGATTCCTTGTTGTCAGCTCTACCAGTCTGCTGGTGCTCCTTTCCTTGCCTGCATTTAAGAACACATTATCTGGACATCCCACTCATATAAAAGGTGTTGAATGGAAGACCACTGTTCTTAGGATAGTTTGAAGCCCCTTGCACCCCACCTTTGAAGAATTTCTACTTGTTCTGCAAATGAAAATGTGTGAATTATTACCTAATTTGAGTAATAATTTCATTAGCAGACAAAATTCACCCTCCTGTACTGGAAAATAGATCTCATTTTCATTTACCCTAATTCATGCAATATTTAGTACCTGATGTCTGTTTTCGTCTGGACTCTCCACATCATTGAAGACTGTCAGAGTGTCCCTTTTTATAGCTATAAAGAGGAATTTATAGCATAGCCCAGGCTGTGAATATTTGGGAATTCTGAGTGTAGTTCATACTCCTCACAGGTGTCAAACTGGGTTAACCTTTCTGTACTTCTCCATGTTGCTGAATATTAAATTAATTGGTTGTGATTAATACAGGAGGGTCAGTAATAAAAGCTCTTTCTATCCAGGTGGTTTTATTCAGTGTCTGAAGGACATGAATACTTGGACCAAGTTTCTCTAGACACATTTCTCAGTTTTTCCTGTTCGTGGGGACACGGAGGACTGGATATGCAATCTCCAACCACTCCAGTTTGTGTCTCCAACTCTATTTAATCCATGCACCAGCGCAACAGCTTGCTACTACCACTAGCTGAAAGAATTCCAGTGGAAGGGACTGATGGAACCTGAAACAATCCACGTAAAGACAACGTAAAATTACAGCATTTTTCCCTCTGACCAGAGCAATATCCCGGAGCGAGAAATCTAGATCCCATTGAATGGGAGAAGGTTGGCTGGGAACGGCAGCAGCACCCCTTTGATGGCAGAGCCAAGGAAGAAAACAATCTAACTCTTCCATTGCAAAGTTTCCACTGGACCAAAAACAAAGCAAGCATTCAGTTTGGTCATGCATGAATCTGACTTTTTAAATATTCATCTGGGCCTCCTATTCTTTCTCCAGCTGTGGATGCTGCACCCTCCTGCCTTCGTTCCTCTCCTGCAGCCCCCCAGCTGGGCTTGGGGAATCTGTGCTCTGAGTTGTGCTGCTCTGCATTTCCTAATGGGCTCATGTGCCAGTCTAGGCTGCCTTACAGGGTAATAAACTGAAAGAGGAGACATTTAGATTAGATATTAGGAATAAATTCTTCACTGTGAGGCTGGTGAGGGCCTGGTACTGGTTTGTCCAGAGAAGCTAGGGATACCCCATTTCTGGAAGTGTTCAAGGCCAGGTTGGATGGGGTTTGGAGCAACTTTGTCTAGTGGAAGGTATCTCTGACCATGGTAGGGACGTGGAACAGGATGGTCCTTTGAGGTCCCTTCCGATCCAAGCCAAGCCATTCTATGATTCTAATAAGCCATTTGTTGTTTTAATACAATAAAGAACAAGAAAGATTATATTTTTATTGCTTTACTTACATAAGGAGCAATGTAACTGTCTCTCTCTGTGTCAGTCTTGTTCTATTAATAAAGTCCACGTGAGGAATATACACATTTACAGCACGTGTGAAACCTGTATACGTAACTGGTCTCAAGCTGGAATAGTTTCCATGCCGTGTATCTCCATATAGCCCAACTTTCTGGCACATGTGACCCAGAAATGTGCCATCAGGACTCATGTAGTCACTGGGCTGATGAAAGGAATTCAAGGGAAACAGAAGCAACAATGCTGCTTCCAACCTTTGCTCAGCTTGTTGCTACTGCTCTCTGAAAAAGTTAGTAACAGATGTCATCATCCCAACCTGGCCATGGTTTGACCTTTTTATATTTTATTTATATTTTATATAAAAGCAGGGTTTTATGCAAAGCCATATTTTCCCAGAGATTATTAAGAGAAAGGAACTAAAAATCCACAGCTGTCAGTTTTTAAAAGCAAATAATCACTCCCACGCAATGGCTGAAAGGCAAACTTGTACCTAAAGACTTGCAACTGGCATCACTGACATTTTTCATTGTCCAATATAACTGCTAAAAAGAAAAACAAACAAAGTCCACAGAGAAAAATATACTGGATTTTAACATTCTTTCACATTTCATAACTAAAGCTGCGGTCAGCACCATGGAGCAAAAAAGATGTTTGGTTATAAGTCATGACTACAATCCGACAGTCTCACTGGCATCACACGGAAAACTTCCAAATTAAATGGATGTCCAAATGAAAGACATTCAAACTAAAGATGAAACATCACAAGTAACCCTATTTTGTCTAGTATAAATAAAAATCAAACCAGACAAATGCTCAGGAAGGTAACTAATACAACATTGTTCGTTTGGGTATTCTTGTTAGTGATTTACCCAGTGTGTTTCAAATGCCTAAAACAACTAAACTAGTGGACAAGATATCCTAGTCCTCTGGGTATGACCTGTCCTTCTAACGTTTGCTCTCCAGGTCTCCCCACAGCCACATCCTTCTAATATCTCTGTTCTTCCTTCCAGCCTCCAGCTGGTGACTCACTATTTCATCAGTGCAGCCATCAGGATATTCACCTGCCAAACCAGAGCAGTCCTTGGTCTCACTGCCACGAGCTTCACTGTGTCTGTTCCCAGCTTTTCCTGATTTTTTCCACTCACTGCACCAAATCTAAACTTGAGACTGTCAGCAGTTCAGGGCAAAGCTCCCACCATGTGTGGCATGAAGCTCACCCTCCACTGCAGTGTCTGCAGAGCCTATGGGAGGTCATAAGCATTTTAACTGCCCAAAGGATGGAACGACCACAGTCCTCAGGCTTACTTAGGTTTGAAATCCAGGGTAAAACTTCCACTGGAGTCAACAGTGCTGAATGAAGCAGGAAGGGCTGATCCTGAAGGTAATGCTAAGTGCCACTTGAAGGGTCTGCATCTTCTCAGCGGTGAGGGATTCCATCTTGCAGACTGAAGTCCTAAAGCCAACAAATCATTTTAACAAGAACTGCGAAACTCCTCCAGCAACACTCATTAGAAAGTTAACTGTCATGAAAGACACAAGGAAATAAGGAGTCTGGAGGTGTAGGGGTCACCGGAGGGTGTTTTATCTTTTTCTCTGTATTTTCTCCAGAAACAATAAAGGAGATGGAAGATAAAATGTGAGATTATGTCATAGCAGAAGAATATCTCTACCCACAGGAAGATAAGCCTTTTTCACTGAAGTCAAGTAATCTTCAAAAGATGACTGAACTGTATTGCCATGAACTCTGCAGAGTTTTGTACAGTCTTTCCACTTCCTCTATTTTATGTAAAAAAGCTACATTATGTATTACATAAAATAGCTCAGCTTATCTTAAGGTTCACTCCAAGTCCAGTTACTAATTAGAATAAGGAAGAATATCAATGTAAGTGGCAGGAATTTGATCGTGTCAGATTGACAGTGGGTACTTTAGCAAGGAGAACAGTCAAATCATGTCTCAGACATAGTGTTTGACTATCCACGGATGGATTACCTGGGCTGTGGATTGACCCACTCTGTCTTTTCCCTACAGCTTTGGCTGTGTCACAGCCAGGACAGAGACTCTCACCTCTTTACAGCTTCCAGCAGCCCCAGGTTATCCGTGGCTCGAGGAGATGCACTTTCTGCATGTTAAAAGATGAACACCCTGGCTAGTCACTGTCTCATGGCACATGTTTCACATTAGCTGTGGGCAATCTTCCCCCTCCCTCTGCCTGCCCTACTTCATTATCTGGATAACTGGCTGCAGACCATCTCCGAAGGAGTATGTTTGGGAGTCATCGCAGGGGTGTATTATGAAAGAAAGAGCTCAACTGCAATAATATCCTAATTATAAGAACAGAAAGGCCACATAACACAAAGTTTCTGCCTTCCAGACCCCTGTATTTCAGATCCCATTTTGCATCCGGCAGTCAAAGCTCACACTTCTGCACAGGCCAGGCTCCTGCCTCTGCAGAGCTCATCAGCCCACGATTTGTCTGGAGAAAATCTACACTTCAAACATGGATTTTGGTGAAGTTTGAGGATACAGAAATATATCAAAACAGCAGCCTGCAGAAAAGCAGGGCATAGACAGCAGTGACCTCCAATTCTGTTTGCAAACCCCTTGCTGTAAAGGTGCTCTAATTTATGTTGATAAGTTACAGAGGTACTTCAGGGCACTCAGGCACTTTTGGGCTCTCTAGCAGCAGGAAATCCTTCCTCAGTGGGGTGGAGCTGGAAGCCTCAGGCTGAAAAATCTGGCTGGTCACTATCCAGACCACAAGGATTTCAAAACATATGGCACCCATGGGCTGGGTCTACCCACTTGCAACACATTGCTTTCCCTGTGCCGTCTACTCCCTTCCAAAAATCCCACAATCGCTTTTATTCCGACTTAGCTCAGCTTTCTTCTCTGAAGACACACGGTTGTGAAAATACAAACTTTTGGGCCATATTTGAAATAATGATTCTATTCATAGTTTCCAAACTCTCATTTAACCATAGTCCAGCGAGACAGCAAAAGCGATAAATCTGAGCTGCACAAACTCCTCCACAGGGCTTTTATAGGTACCCAGAGGAAAAGGGCACACAGAGCTCAGGACACACAACCTGGCTCAGAGACACTTAGGACAAGTTAAGATAAGGCACCAGGAACACCTTAGGCTGGGGGAACTGAGCTATTTCATTGCAGCTGAACAAGGATCTTAGCCCATGCAGACCCTTCCTTTCCTAGATTCTACTTTTGTGATCCTGCTAAAGTTGTTCCCTCTGTTACACTATTATTTACCTCAGATTTACTTACTTACTTTGCTATTAAAAGTCAGCTACACAAGGGGTTGTACTTTTTGTTCAATTGGATACAGTCATTGTGAGCTTCCAAAGCCCCCACAGTTTCATCTACCACACATAAAATTCAGGACTGTGACTTCTCTAACTATTCAGCAATATAAATTCTTGGAACACAAGGGAAGGGAGCCTTATGCCATAGATATGGGAGCATGGCTGCACAGAGATAACACCTGCCAGCTTCAGGAGACTTGTAATGGCAAGTTTTTCTCACTGCTTTCATTATCGCAGTTCCATATATGGGTTGCTGCTGGAAATCATGTGAGTTCCTGATGGTCAGCTCCTCTGCTTGTAAACCTGTTTAAGAGTTTCACTTTCGGATTGTTGGAAAATAAAAGTGAGGTACTTCTCAGTCAGTTCTTGCTCTACAAAAAATTAATATCCATGGAAATAATTTGCATTACTTATGCTAATTTATAACTGCCATGTCCTCCCTTTACAAGGATAGCTTCCTGGCATGAAGGTATGAAATGTCCTAAATTTCATTTTTTATGACATTGCCATCAAACCCAAAAAATAGCTAAATGAAATGATAATAATTGAGTGCACTCAGCTGCATTTTCCCTGAGAATTTCTGCACACTTTGAGTGTGGGAGAAGTGACTCATTCTTCATGAGGAGAATGCAGTATAAATCCTGCTAATTTGTGCTGAGAATGGTGTCTACAATTCATTAATTATATGAAAGTTATAGGGCTCTGGCACTTTTTCATAAAGTGCTATTAATATTGCAGCTGGCTAAACTACAGATACTCTGCAAGATCTTGAGAAATCATATTTCAGATAGGGTAGAAATACTTTAAATATATTTTTATTCAACATATTTTAGTATTTCTTCTTTGAACATACTCCCCTGACAAATGAAACAATCTCAGCAACTCCAGCAGGACCAAAAAAGAAAGCCTCAGCTGCAGCTAGAATTCAGAAATAGATATTGTGCAGCACCAAGATACATTGTGCACTGTTAAAGGATTCTTGGAATGAGTGCAGGACTGGAAGTGAATCCCCTGCCATTTATCAATCCCCTATTACTGAAGGGCCACATGGCAGAATAACTCTCAGAACTAGCTAACAGGTTGTTAATTAGTAGTCACTACTATATAAATTAGAAACGAGGGACTGACAAGACCCCAGACACTGTGGCACAGGTTGGAGCCCCCCCAGCCCAATTCACAAATTCTCTGTGCTGCCCACACCCAGGTCAGCCACCGCTCTGCCCAGTCCCACCACGGAACCAGCCACAGCAGAAAGAGCTGTAAATAGCAGCTTGTGTTTGTATAAAGCACAAAGAGATGGCAATATCCAGGGAAGAAGAAAGAAGAAGGGAGATGAGGAAAGCAACACATGAGATGACGCAAATTACATGAAGCTTGAAAGAACTTGTCAAGTCCTTATCCTGCTATAGATAAGTTGCTGTAGTTAAGTGAGCTGATCCACCTTTCTGATAAACCAAATCCCATTTAATTTCAGTGCCATTTGTATCCAGGCTGATGTGTGTGTCTGGCTGTCTCTAGGACATACATTAGGAAACTAATGGAAAGCACCCGATAGCATCAGTCAGGTAAGATGGCTAATGTTCCCTCTACAGTCCAGAATGCTGCAAAAATACAAAATAATATTTTAGGCTGCGATGACTCAGAAATCAGCATCAACTTGCCAACTTGGAAGGCCTTAGGATATTTGCTTCAAATAGTATCTTGGTAACAAATTTGTATGTCACATTCACATACACAAATCCATACGTAATGAGATTAAAGGTCACAGCTCCTTAGGAGGAACCCTGTTAATATAGAAATACAAGGAGAGTCTGCTGTCTACAAACAAAAAACTTATAATCCAAAGGCACTTCATTAAGTGAATTGATCTATTTCTACAGCTCTGCCCTGTAACAGCCTCTGGCAAGAAAAGCCCATTATTTGTTTATTTGATTTCATGTTTCTTTTTTTTCTTTCTTTTTTTTTTTTTTTTTTTTTTTTTTTTTTTTTTTTTTTTTAATCTAGCATTTTTATCATGCCTGGCCTTCAACTGGGAGCATTACATTTTGGGGAAGGTACTTATTCTGAAGACTTCAATTTATAATAGGCTGAAAGCAGTCGATTTAGAAGCTCCAGGAAGAGAACAGGGATGAGCTCTTACATTATGCATCAACAACTGACTTATGAACATGGTAACAGTTTATTTTAAGACTTCCATCACAGAGATTACCTCTATGATCAGCAGTAACAGGAAAAAAACTAGGAATAGGAATAGTCAGACTGCATGTGAGAACCCAAAATTCCTGTCAGTCCCGAAAAATTCCCTTGCAAAGAGGATGCCATACACCTTAAAATGTTTTCAGGTAGTACCAAGGAAAAAACCATCAAAGAAACCTACTAACAGAAGCATTTTGGAGGTTAGGTGTCCATGAAGACATGGACTGGGTCAGCCATAGGACGAGATTATTGCTGCACTAAAGGCACCAAGCACTTAAATCATGGCACAAACTGACCATAAAGATCCTGTAACATGCCCTTAGATGCTTTCTTTACTTTGCATGCTCACCGGTCACATGTGAAAACCATGACAATTTCAAGCATCATGATGAGATTTGTACTATTTTCCCATGGGTTATTTTGCAGACTGGAAAAAGATATTTGGGGAAAAATGTTTTGGAAACTGAAGTCACATGCTTTGATGTGAAAAAACAGCGAGCATGAAATTATATATTCTCAGCTCAGCGTTAAACAGAATCTGCCAGTTTCTTAGAAAATACAGTATGCTTGGGAAATTAAAATGGACTTTCACATGATTGGAGCAGAAACCTCATAGTTGATTTCCATGCAGTTGACATGAAATACATAGAAACCTTTGATTTAGAGCTCAGCATGTTTCAGTAGATTCCAAATAGCCCTAAGGGAAGCTCCAAAAACTAGAGGTAATTATGAAAATAAAACTTTGAATTTCTCGAACAAGCCAAAGGTTTGGTTAAAACCCTGAACAGAAACTTGTGGAGACTGGTCCACAATGGATCACCAGAACTGATACATGGATGGGTTCCACGCTAACCTGGCCACACCTGAAGCACACCTGTGAAAAATCTCTCTGGCTGGCACTTAGGAGATATGCATGTAAAAGCCTTAACTGAATCTCACCTACAAATTCAGTCTGGACCATCATGCTAAATTAAGTGCCTTTAAGAAAAAAGCTCCCAAGGCCGTCAAGAAAGATATTAATATTAGGCATCACTTGCTTGACCAATTAGCTGCTATTTGAAGTTGTACATGTTTGGCATGAATTAATTTAATCATGCAAAGGCTCCCAAAGTGTTTACCTTGCTAGAAACAAGCAGCAGCAGAGAGTTTCCCTGTGCAGAAGTCCCTAGGTCTGCCCCACCAGTGGGTTTAAAGCTCAAGAAATTCTACCTCTCCTTGCTCTCAGGGTCTCACTCACCTCTCCTCCCTCCCCAGCATTTATTTCAGTCCCTGTAGTAGCAAACTGTGGTAGACAAGCAACTTGGTTCTGCCTTGCCCTGTGGCTCTTGGAACCTTGTTCAACCCTCAGCAGGATCAGTCCCCCATTTCTGAGCCTCAGAGATGGCACCCAGGAAACCCTGTGGCTGCAGTGGGTTACAAAAACCTCCCTGTCAGTGAATACCTCTCAGCACAGCACTATTAAATAAATAGCAGCCAGTGGTGTTGACTTTACCTCTGCGCTGTACCCAGCACGTAGCCACAGCTCGGTATTGCACCACTCAGACATAATGTTTGCTTTTCAACGATGGCCTGTGTTGGCTTATCGCCTCCAGGCCCATTTCCCACCCCTGACTTGAACTTGTGCTATTGCTAGACTTCCTCCTAATTGCCAAAAATTGCTTTTGTCCTCCATGCCCTGGGATTGTTCAAGGTGTCCATTTTGTGGTGCCGATGCTCCTCTTATATCAAAGCCCATTGGTATTGCAAAAGATGACATTACTAAAACTTAAAATGCTTTTCTTAATAATGACATGACACAAAATTAGTAATGAAAGCTACGTTAATTTGCTGGTCTGTTCTGTTTTCTTCCATTGTATGAGCATTATAAAGTTAACCACCCAAGTTCCCAATAACAGTGTCTTACTCTCAACACACATAAATGCAAGGCCGAGCTTTGGTAGCTTTTGAAACACAAGAACAATAAAGGAGGCCATTTGGAGACACACTTAGAGGGAATTACCTTATTCTGTGTATGTATTAGCTGTATAGACCCTAATCTGGCCACACATTAATCCCACCAAAATCTCCATCAGCTTCTACCCCAAGGTATTCGGTTCAGCACCAGGGGCTTCTCACAGGGGAAGAGCACAAGCACCTCCCTCAAACTCCTTCTTAAGGCAGAAGAATTTGACCTCCCAAGTTAGACTTTAAAACTTCACTACAACCTTAAAAAGCCTCTGCTCTCTTCCCATTGAAACTGATGACTCTTATTTTTGCTTGGCAGATCCTGTTTCCCAGAGACCTGCCTCTCCTCCCCTTCTCCTTGTCCCACATCCTTCCCTCCAGAGCTTTCCTTGCTTCCATCTCCCTAATCATCTTGGGCTCATTTCCAGAGCTACTTGTAAAAATACAGCAGTGTGCTATAAACAGCCGGTCTCGTCTGCTTTAAAATTCACCAGTTAGTGTTTCTGAGGCAGGAGAGGGGAAAAAGGGTATTCCAAAGGGACCCCTTTGACGTGACCGTTCATCTGCCTACATCAGCAGTTCCCAAGCCTGTTGGCTCTCACCCTCATTTCCGAGCTCGTGACCTCCCTTCCATCAGCACTCCTCAGGGTCGCGACCCCGACTTTGGAAACTTCTTGTCTGGATCAGTCAAAAGTGACGCCTCAAGAATAATTTTCCAGCCTGTGCCATGTTTGTTTATGCTCCTGAGGGGCGTGATTACCCTGGAGTTCAGGTTCAAACTTGTCTCTTTGCTTGTTTGCAAGTTTGGAAAGAATTTCTGGGTGTCAACTCAGCCAGCTGATAGCAAACTCCAACTTTCGACTGTTGTGGTTAGAGAAAATCACATCCCAACTGACCTGGTATGGCATTAAGCGCTATGGCTGCGAAGTTCAGCAGTGCTTGGAAGAAGCAAGGACTTTGCTTCTCTGCAGGGTCTGGAAACATCATTGTTTTCCCTGCTTGCATGTCACAATCATTCAGATGGAACAGTTACTATGCCCAAACCACTCCTTATGCAGTGACACGGTTTCATCCCCCGCGCTCTCCACCCTCTGTGCCGCACACACGCATGCAGGCGCCTGAACGCTCACAGCTGCTTTTCTGCACGCCAGGTTGTCTTTCTCTTTATGGGCATTGAGACTGTGTGGGTAGTGAACATTTTAATATTCTAATTTCCCACTCTGCTTTGTCATTTTTTGCTTGCTGATAAAAGGGTGCTGGATGGCGAAAATCAACAGCGAAGTTGTTTGAGGACACCTTGAAAACACCACTAAAAATGCTAAAACTGTCAGAACGTTTGCAGTTTGGATGTGTTACAGCTAGTCCTGCTTTGGAATTTCCCTGGAATTAAAATAATTGGCCATTTTTCAGCTACCTGTTTCTTCTATTTTCACATCATATCCCTACTCAGCCTACATGTCTCTGTAGAGGTGGCTCTGCTCCTGCATTAAAGACCAGTTCCTTTAGCTTTCCTGCCCACAGAATCTCTCTCACCTGGTACTCTCTCACTCTAAGCCTAAAGCAGTTGTTTGACTTTCTCTTTGACCTCAATGTATTTCTGTGTTACTGTTTTTCAATTCAAACAGCGAAGAGATATCTGCCTAGACACACCAGGCTGGAATTTGGGGAATGTAAAGTGGAAGCTTAGCAGTAGCAGCAGCACCTGGGCGCAGCCAGGCTTCATACCTGCCTTGAGAAAACACAAACTATAAATCTCGAGTCAAAGAGAAACCAGGCAATAGTGAGTATCAACTAAGGGAAACCAGTCATTAAAGTGTACGAGAGGACACACCACCACCCCTGCCCTTGAAAGGGATCAAGTTATTCAAAACCAGTAGAGGAGGGAGAGAGGAGAAAGACCCTTGTGACTTCTTGCCACTCAGGCATGTGTGAGTACATGAGGCAGTTGGATAGAGCCCCTCGTTCTAATTATTCAGCCTCCATATGAGGTTTAAGCATCTGACTGGATGCTGCCAATAAAAAAGATTAGGCTGAAAATGTTTCAGCATGAAAGGCAACCACTGAAGCCAACATCAGGGCTTCTCCCTCCCTCAAATACAAGGGCAAAGCCCCACAGTCTGGCCGTGCAGGCCAGCAAGTGAGGAAAATGAAGTCATACTTTGTTAGAAGGAAACTCGGTGAGCACCAGAGTACATCACCAGCATAGAGAGCTTCCTGTAATGATGTGCATGAGACCGTCACTTGTTTGCCACTGTGCTGCACTTGCAGAAGGGTTGCAGATCCCTACTGAATTGCAAATGCTTTTCTCTCTCTTCCTGTCTTTCGTTGGCAGTCTGTGCTTACAAGAGAGCACTGAGGTCAGATTTGCCTTCTGCTTCCACTTGTGCCATTATGAAATGGAAAAGTGCTGGAGATCTCAGAGTGATGGACTCAAGAAGCTGGTGTCTGGTTATTGCTACTGAGTGAGTGTACCCAAAAAAATCTCTGCCTGAGACTTCTCCAATTTCAGCCAGGGGGGTTCAGATGGACAGGACTCTCAAGATTTGTGGGAAATTGTCTGGTTGTGGTTGAATTTTGTTTTTTTCTTCTTTTTAAATCCATATATTTGGATTTGGTTCAACTAGGAGGGAATTAAAAATTTTGCCAGAGAGGATAGAACACTGGACTGATCCCAAATCTGCAGATACTAATCCAACCTCATGCTTGGAAAATGTGTCTTCATGAATAGTGTTCTACATAAAGGAAAAACTGTACTGTTAAATGTAAAAGAGATACCAAAATTAGAATAATCTTATTCATCCTGTTAAAGCATATTAGAGAGGGATTGGTAATATGCATAGACTAGATGGAATTTAGTAAACAGGTGGACAACTGAAGATATTTTGACCAGTATAGGAGATAAAACCTCCTTTTGAAGAAAAAGGCCACTATCAAAGGTTCATGGCTGAAAAACTAGAACGCAGCCATTATAGCAACATGACATTTGTATAATCAGATCAGACTCCCATTTGATTTATCAAATGCAAAGGGGCTCTTTTTTCAGGGGTGGGTGTAAGCACACTTTGAAGTGCATATTTCATATCTGGATGAAGCTCTCATGTACAGGTGCAGCTTTTGTAAAACATCCAAGAAAATACAAAGGGCCCTTTTAAAAGAGAGTCTCCCCCCGCTGGGAGCAGTTCTTCTCTTTAAGATTGCAAGACCACTCAGCTAATATTTGGGCTATTCTTGCTGGTCCAAAGAAACCAAATAGCATATGGAAATTTTGGAAGGTCATGGTTTTAATCTTGTCAAAGATATTTTCAGGATTTTTTTTTTAGTAGAAAGGCCACATGCTTTATTGATCCATTGAAATATGACACTGGAAAATGTTTTTGAGAAAAAGTGGATGTTAAAAGGGCAAGGGAGTGGAGTTCAGCTGCATCTCCATCTTGGCTTTCAAAGACACATATAACCACAGTCTTTCATGTCATTTAAGGTCCACAGGTTTCTCCTGCCACTGCCAACATGGACAAGACTCCAGCAGGTATCATCAATATATGTATTTTAGACCTCAGGGCACCAGAAGGCCTACCCTAAAACATGAATAATTTAAGGCAGGGGGGTTTCTTGGGAAGGTCTTCAAAAGATGAAAGTGCTTTTGAAGAAAGAGAAACCTTGCATGCAAATCACATAACAGCTGCAGAGCAAGGGATGAAGAGAAAGTCTAAAGTGAACTCTGCTGGCCACTCTGACAGCCTTCCCAAAGAGCTGAATGAGGAGAGTTGAGCTGGCCCAACTTGGTAAGGCTCCCAGTGCCAAGGACTGTACACAGAATGATGCTAAGGGATGCACTCTACTCAATTTATTACAGGAAAGATAATCATGTTTGCTCATTTTACTCATTTATCAGTTCTGAATGTGTGCCTATTAACCACATAAACTGTAGAGGGGAAAAACCAGGTGGTGAAATAATCCTGCAAAGCAACAAGGGAATTCACTAAAAATCTGTAATTCTGAGTGAGAATGACTGTCAGAAAGTTCATAGAGTTTCCCGTGTGATCCTGTACCTGTCAAAGGAAAGGATCTAGACAAGGTCTTATTTGTGAAACTGAAAAATCCACATAGTCCTTGAAAGGAGATAAACTCTTTGAAATAAAAAGAATGCAAAGGGAATAATTCACCTCAGTTTGTTGCTTCTTGCCCTTCATTAGCATATTATTCCCTAAACCAGCCCAGCAGGAAACAGAGATGTGGAAAATAAGTGCACATAAGTGTTGCCATGATAGCAGCAAGCCTTACTGCACCCGTTCTCAGAGTAAGATTAACTGTATTGTATTGATGCCCTTTTCAACCTAGAAATGAAACTCGAGATAATTTTAGCACAGGAGGTAAAATAAAAGTGGATATTTATTGGAGCTCCAGGGGCAGTTATGGAAGAATGTCCACAAAAGCCCCACTCCATGGGTGAATACAGTTTTATAGGTTTTAGGAAATTAGCATAGTTGATAAAAAGCACAAATTAGGAGGACAAGTGGTGATGCAATTCCCCCCAGGTCAAGCCCCTTCTCTGGAGACCCCACCCTTGGTACTAGCTGTCCTTGTTTATGAAAATGTATCTCAAAGACCTTGTTCTCAGCCTTGGTTCCCAAGAAGAACCAAGATAGGATAGGGCCTTGTACCCCCCAGGGCTTGGAGCTCTGGAATTTATCTTCCTGCCTAGGGAAAGGGCATGGAAAACTACTGAGAAAACTAGCTACAAATGCAATAATAAGCTACAGAGCTCCAAATATATGCGTAAAGAATATAGAGAATATAGAAAAGAAAAAAAAAAATAGGCATCAATATGATGATAAAACAATCTCATCTGAGACACCAAATCTTCAGTCCCCAAAATAGAAACATTTTGTCTGCATCTGAGAAATGACAATGATCCTACAAACTTGGAGGCTCCTGGAATTATAACACCTTTCTTCAAAGGTGCTGAAAGGCACGAATGCCAAAACAAGATCAGGGAAGCTGAAACTGATAGTGCACAAGACTGTATGAATCAACTCGACAGCCCAGTGATGCTGGGGTCAAAAAGACAGGGGGAAAAAAAGAAAAAAAGACTGCAGGCTAAGGTTATTTGACCTGTATGTGAACATATTTACATTCAGCATGTGAATGTGTCATACACATGTGTGACACATCCATGTGTCACACACAAAAGCAGAACCTGAGCTAACCCTGCGGAATGCTGCAATATTGCCTTATGACAAGACATTCACTCATGACATAGGCACTTCTCTAAATTAAGTGCTTTCTAATGCCAGATAGTCTTTCAGACTTGCTTTTTTTGGTGGGCGCTTTTTAAATAGCTTGCTGTCCGGTGACTTGGAGTCACATGCTTGTGCCTTTGATCATTCAGAGAGTATTTCACAAATTCTTTGGGAAAATATTCAGACCAGCCTAGATAAATAGCAGAGCTATGCCTCTCATGAAATCCCTTCTCTACCTGGAACCAGCTGAAGACAGGGGGAGATGTTTCCACAGCCAGCACCAGAGCTAAGGCTAAGGAGTGAAAGGTACTCACCTGTAAAGTTTGAGCTCTGGAGCTATTGCTGGCAAGCACAACAACCAATAAAAATGGTCATTGACACAAGTAAAGACATTTGCCACATGAGGGTGCAGAACTGAAAAGGAAGGCTGGGATTATATCTGGCCAGCTCCTGTTGTATCAAGAAATGCATCTCTGCAGAAAGAAGATACAGAGACTGGTTTGACCATACAGACAGGGACAGGCACAGCCAGAGCTCAACTCAAGAGGGTGGCAGAGACTGCTGGGTGGGCTCAGTCTCCGCTTGGGAAGAGGAGAGGGTACTTCCCTTGGGTGTGAAAGGAGCTCACAGCAGTGGGATTTGAGTGAGCTGCACTGATGTGCTTTTAGTCCTTGGGCTTTACTAATTTTTGTATTTACATGTCCCTGGCCTGGGAACATCAGCGTCTCTGCAAAAAGACAGTTCCCTGTTCCCAGCTGTCCCAACTGCACATACGCAGCAAGGACAGAAAGAGGCACAGCAGTCTTAAAGGGATGGAGAGATTTTGGGGTTTTTGCAGGTCCCATTGTTTTTTCTGGCATGAACTAGAGCACTTGAAGGCAGCTCTAAGATGTTTCCTCGTGTCTGCAATGGGCCCTGCACTGCACTGCATTTCAGCATGGCCCATTTCCAGGGTCCCTTTACAGTGAGCCATGAGCTGGAAGGGATATACAGAATAGGTTGTTCTTGCCTCTCCTGCCCCCTTTCTACAGCCTCTGAGAGTGGCCAGGACAGCCTACGGGAGCATAAGTGCAAGAAGGAGTGGAGCCCTGCCCCAAAAGTGATTGAGAAATCTGTTAAATAAACTGGTTGATAAAACTGACCATGAAGTCTGACGCATTAATTCTCACAGAAGGGATCATCCTTGGAATTAGACCCCTTCAGTTATGATGTGCAAAATCACCACACACCTCAAGCAAATACTCCATGAGGCACCAGGAATTCACTAGTATGAATGAAAGCTGCTCCACCAAATCCTGCAATCCACTGCACAGCAAATTGCTGCAGGACTGAACCTCAGAGGGCTCCATGGAGGCTCATTATGTCCCACCGAGGCCTGGCAGCCTCCTCCAGCAGGCATCACTGTGTAGGTGGCCTAACTCATTCTCTCAGGTGTACCTGCTGGACTGAAAAAGATTTAGGAACCCACAATGGTGCCTCAAAACTGCACAGATGTTAAAAGGCACAAGCAGCCCTTCTCCTTGCTGCCCAAATCTAAGAGAGGATGCAACAGAGGGCAGCGAGTTTTATCGTGTGACCAGAAGTTGCTGTAGAATTCCTTTTGGAAACATTAGATCTATTATATTAATCACAAATTTGCTAAGTAAGGTTAATACCCTGGCATTGACCCTGTCTTGTGTGCCCTTAATGACAGCATTAGGCTTTGTCCTGTTAAGATTTTACGGCAGAAGAGATAACACATGGTTAATAACCCATTATAAACAGGTACTTTTCTTCCCCCCTTGCCCACAGCTCCCAACCCACAGCAGCAGGGGTGATAATGCTTCAGCCAGAGAATTTGGTTCCAATGACAGCCTGTAACCAGCATATGCCTGTAGAAAAAGGGACTGATCAGGCATTGTGGTCTTTATCCCGGCAGTCAAATAGCCTGCATGAATATCAACATTATCATAAATCACTCAATTGCTGAAAGTCATCCTAACATCAGAAGGAGCTGAATAGCAACCATTTCTCAGTCCTTATGCACATCCACTTACAGCAGCTGAGCTGTGGGAGTATATAGACCTATTTTTCAGCTAGCATGATAATCAAGTCATTCCTCATTTAAGAGTGAGTTCATTTGCCTCAGTATTAGTTCTAAATAAGAATACCAGAAATTGATACATAATCGCCAACTCAAACGAAGATTGAACTGAAGCCACTGAACTCCTTTCTTCCTTAAAACACAAATAAAATCCCCAGCAAGATTCTTATCTCGGTGTGAATCTAAACATACTGAATTAAATTTAAAAGCCATCGTTTCAGACTGGTGTTTCTCAGCAGACCCAGTGTAGCCATAAAAATCAGAATCTGTCCTTAATATCTCTGCACACTGGTACTGTGCAGAACTAGCTCCAGACTATTTATAGCTCACACTATATATACACACTGCAGCTTCCAAAGGAATATTTTATCTTTTGGGAGGACAATGCTTTCAGTAATGCAAAAAGCCAAAGTTTTGCTTTTAAAAAAAAAAAAAATCTCTGCTCAAACCCTTAACCTGGAAGAGTGGCCCTGCACTGCCAATCAGATAATGAGCTTAATTCTTACATCACACTTTATTTGTAGCTCACTGTGTAGTTAATGTTTGCAGCTTATCTAAGAGGAGAAATGTGAAACCAGAGTTTTAGAACAATAGAAACAAGGCTGTCACCAGCAGGCTGCCAATGAATCATGTCCCGGCAGTCAAGTTCTCCCAGAAGGTCATTTGTAACAGAAATACATCCCTGCCTGAGCTGGCAAAATGCTGAAAAGTGTTTCTCGGTTTTATCCTAATAAAACATCGAGCAGATCAATTACCAGAACGACTTCACCTGGTAGTATTTTTAAGTTCTGTTGACTGCAAGACTTAACAGTAAAGGTTACCAGGTGAGCAGGCCTGTTTGCTTCTGTGTCTGGGATTCTAGAGGCGGTTTTACCATCAATCTAAATTCAAGGTACCAAAAAACCCTCTACAAACCTTAAGAAAAGTGATTTACTGTTCTCTTTCACATTTTCAAAATCAGAAAAAAAGTTATTTTAAACAATAAGTAACTTTCTTCTATACCATTCAGAAGAGAAGCTCTGGAATCATGGAAAGCTAGCGAGCTCTGCAAGAATGATTTGCCAAGAGACAGAAAGCAGCACTGAGACATTCTTGCTTGTGTTCAGAGAGAGATGCATAGAAAGGACAAGGAAGTACCCCCCCCCCAAAAAAAAAAAAAAAAAAAAAGGCACCCAAACCTGAGTCATAAAAGCTGGTTTTGCTCATCCAGAGTTATTTTAAAGTAACTGCAGCTTAAAAAAGAAAAAAAAAAATCTTTTCTGCTGCATTTGCAAAAGATTTTCTGCTAGAGGGAAAACAGAAAAACAGATGATGGGGGGAGCTGTTCTTTTAAGAAGAATGTCATTGGCACAAACAGCTGGCACTTGGTGACGTGTTATTTATATGTGCAGTTGCTCGTGTTTTTTAACAGATAAGAGAGCAATATCTCTTTTGCAATTCAGGTGAGGCATGAGCAGCTCTGCAGCGCCATTGGCCTCTGGGCCGCATTTCTTATCGTATCAGAAACATCTGTCACGGTGCAAAGGAGTTCAATATAAAAGTGCATCAAACATGCAGTTTCAGGTCGAGACAACATTCTATAAGGAAACCAGAATAGCAACCTCCCCCTGCAAATGCTGGGATGGTCTGTCCCATATCTATCAGTTGGGATGAGAGCAAGGACGGGGAGGGGGAAGGGAGAAAACCAGAGAGACCTTGTAAGTGTCACGATAATAAATGGCCCCTTCTCCAGGAGCCGACTGTGCCGCAGAACAGGCTCGCCGCTCGCGAGGGTCTGGCGGTTCACGCTGCAAACTGGGTACCACATCATAAACAGACCCGACTGGATCCCAGCCCTTGTGTCCAGAGGACTTTACTCAACAAAATAGTGATGGGCTGGGGTAGGAGGGATGCATGGTCAGGTGGCCAGCATGGAGGTTACCACCAGGGGCTCTGCTCACAGAGATGGAAATGAATCTATTATTCAGCTGAGGATGAGATGGTAGGAGCTTCCCCTTCCAGAGAAGGCAAGGTGTGCCTCTAGTCCATGCTGAGGGGAGCACCAGGGCAGGTTGGAAACTGCTCATGCACCTGTGTTCATCCCTGCAGTAATGCTGCAAACTTAGAACCCGACAATTCATAACATGGACTATGTTTTGCTCTGGTGTTGTTCACCACAGCTGGATTTAAAACCTCTGTGACTACAAGGGCATTTTTGTACTCCTTTTTAGCAGGAACAAAGATAACTCAAGCTGGCTTCAAAATCCCTCATGCCTAGAAATGCCTCTGTAGCTCTGGAAGCAGGCAGCCGGATTGAGATCCCCATCTGTGTCACACTGAGCAACTGCTTCCTGATTTGCCTTTGGGCTTTCATAAAAAAACACAGGAGAAAAATGACTGTGTCTTTAGCCCTTGCTGAGAAACCCCTCTGAACTTCAGCTGATGCACAGGGGAAAACTATGGACGGACTCTGAATTGGATTATTGCTCCTTTAGCCTGTGGACAGCCACATGCTGCCCTTTCTGTCCCATCAAAGACCCCCTTGGTGAGCCTTTATGGCTGCTGTACGTCCAATTGTGGACGAAATGTGAAACAGCCTCCTTTTTCCCCCAAGGAGTACTTAAACCAGGCATGCAACTTAAGAAAAACGGATGAAAATACCTATTTTAGCTTTGCTTCTAATCAGAAAACATATATTCTTAAATATGCACACATCAGCAGAAACAGCAGGTAAGGGCTTCCACTCTAAAACAAACAGAAACATGCACTTTGAGCCCTCATATGAAATGGCAATAAAGGCCCAACCCAATAATTATTTTCCTTGATTTTCAGCCAGACGAGGCACAAGACAAATAAGTCATCAAGGACAAATAAAAGGAGGTTCATTCATCGCATTCAAGGGCTGGAATCTTTAATGGTCACCAAATGAACTAAGATAACTAAGTAACCATTGTAAATATTAATCTTTAAAGGAAAACAATACTCCCAACAACAGGAAGCCTGATAAGACATTGGATGTGGCCATCAGTGTTATGGAGTCTCTCTAATTTCCTTAGTTTTTTCTTATGCCTGTAGAGGGATCAGGAAGGGGACCATATGGTATCTCTCAAAGGAAGTAAATTAACATTATTAATAGCTAATGTGGGAGAGGTGAAACAGTGATTGTTCGTTGTGGTTGTTATTGTGTTTTTGTTGGGGGAGAAGCCTGCCTGCTAGTAAGCTTAAGCACTCAAGCCAAATTAAAAATCTTGTATTTATAAACAGAGATCTGATAACAGTTGCCTAAGCATCCATGATGCTTTGCCAGTGCACGCACATGGAGCTGATCCGAAGGGCCTTTGTCCTGGGGTTTGACCCAGGAGTGAGCTCACACAGAGCAGAGCTGACGCTGTGCTCCCTTCCCCGTCCCCAAGTGACGCCTCGCACGTGGACCCTCACCTTCTCCTTTGTGTTGGTTTAGTTTGAAGTCCTAAGTCCTAGTCCTTGAAGAAGGACAAGGACGAGGAGATCTGCACTTCTAAGAAGGACAAGGATGAGGAGATCTGAGCTTCTGAGGGACACAACCTGTGCTCTGGCATCCACCGAGGCGGTGGAGCAAGAGACCACAGAGGAGGTGGGTTCTGGCAGGCCGTGGGCATCCCATGGGTTGCCTTCCTTCGAGCCCACGGTGTTGGCACTGATGGTTTCCGAGGGCTGCTCAGCAGGGTGGTGTGGAAGTGGCAGAATTATTTTGTGGGAAGCAGTGGTAACAAAGTGCTGTATTGAGGGACTCAAACAAGGACTGACTGAGTTGGTGACTCAGATGGGAATATCAGAGTCCTGTGAGCCCTTGCACTTTCCCTGCACTAAGAGAAGAATTTACCTTTCTTAGGCCTCTGCTTTTATCTCTCTAATACTTAGAAGGTGGTATTTATTCACTGTAAATAATACTGACACTTAAGTTGTAAGTTGTAGCTACTTAAAAGGGTGAGACCCTGATCCCAACCTCAGCTCTGTTTGTCCCAGACCACCTGAAAGTATAAAATGCATTTCTCATTTTTTTCAAGAGTTACTATGCTTTCTGCTTTCTTCCCAACCATGAAAACCTGACCTGGCCTTGCATTAGTGGTCTCTATGACATCTTTCATGTTGAGAGAATTTGCAGAATAAATTTGACAGGTTAAACCTAGAGGAGTTAATTATGATTACCCAGTGAGCTCAGTAGATATAAGAAAATTTTACGTAAATTGTTCAATAAAATCTTCAGAAAGAAAACAGTGGAATTTGGAATAATTAACTCACTGGACCCTTAATAAAATTTGAGTAGCCTAGCAAGAAAACCTCAAGCTTCAGGGCGCATGGTGATTACTTTGTCAAGATAAAGGAATTCTCTCTGTCCTTAAAAGTTTATATTTCAACTGCATGTTGTCAGCTGGATTTTTGTTTCTAGACCTGAAGAGAACAACGTGAATATTTTAAGACTATACAGATTTCAGTTGAACTTAGGTGCAACTGCTCTTTAAGGAAACCTCTTCCCTACCAGACAACCCTACTTGCAGAGAGAAGTTGATAAATTCTGATTAAGTTTGTGTCTTGCATCTGGTCTAAAATACCTCTTCCTGGGTGATGATGGGATATTTTATTTCTTAAGAAACTCATCACATTGACCAATAAGTTCATGAAAGGCTGAAGAGATGTGCATTGTTTCCTGGCTCTATGGAGTCATATGACATGGATAAATCGTTCTCTGTGCTGAAGCCTGGGTGGTTTATAATGTTGTGAAGTTTTCCACACTGCAAATTTTAGGGCCCTTTCGTATTTCAAGTTACGTAAACTTATAATAAACTGTTGTCCCTTGGCTCTGCAGAATGGGACTTTCTGCTCCATCAGGGCAGGGTTGATTTCCAGACACGAAAGGGAGGATGCTTTCATGATGGTTTAGGAGAGGACATTTGCATAACATCTACATAAATATGAGAAGACAAATGTTTTGTCAGGACAGTTCTACAACCAGGTAAAACACTAAGTCAAAGAAATTAAATGCTTCAAGCCAAACTCTCTAGTGATTGAAATACCTTTTAAGATAACGAATCTGCGTGTCTTCATAATCTTAATTACCAATATGATGCCATCACCCTGATGATTGCAGCTCATTAGACTGTGGTCACACATTTGCCTCTTGCTGCCTGTCCCCCACCTTCCATCCACGTCAGGCACCGAGTGTGGTTTGGTGGTGGCAGACGAAAACAATTCTACTCTAAAACCACCACAACCTCAAAAAGCAAAGCAAGTTACAGTGCCCTTCCAGGGAATTATAGCACCAAGTCCAAAGGTTTAGAGATCTCAAGAGGCCCTGTCTTACCCCAATATCAGGGGGGTCTTGGAGTTCACGTGTCTGTGGCAGCTGGAGAGCATGATCAGCCCTGGGCCAAGCAAAGGTCACAGGCACACGGTTAACCCCTGCACAAAGCTATTGCTCTCCTGCAACCCATTCTCTATCCTTATCATGTAATTAATCACACTTTGTGAGAGCTTCAGGATGGAGGGAGGTGTCTGGGGTGGCTGCGATTACTCAGCTGCAACTTGGACTCTCCACCCAGGCAAGGGAGAATCCGAGAAATCCAGGACTGCCTCCCTCCCCACCCATGCCTGGACCTTGGGCCAGGGCACAGAATCCGTCCCTCTTCCCCGTGACACACGAGAGCGAAGGGCAGACTTGGCTCCTGCCCCATTCTTGACCGGAGCAGCAGCACCTGGAGCAGGACATCAGGTGACAGTAACAGGTTATTTGTGGTAAAGCTCAGCAACTTGATTACTAATCTCTGGAAAGAAGGGGGAAGCAGAGGAAGGATTTTAACCCCGCAGTGCTTCTCATTCAGCTGGCAAAGGGACACAGTGCCTCCCAGGGCCACCCCAGGGAAGTGTGCCTCCAGGGCACTCTGCTCCCCAAGCCAGGGCATGTCTCTGACTGCCACAGGACAATTTATAGGACAAATATTGAGGATAATTAAGGATAATCTCTGCTTTAGGTGTCTTACAAAGAAGGTCAGGTAGTCTCTTTCCTTGTCAGATGTGATGAAGTCAAGCAGCTCCCACTAAGAAGAGGTATTTGTTTCTCAGAATGAGTAATAATAAAAACCCCTACCTGGATCCTAAAGGTTTCCTAGATTTAATCTTCTCAAAACTCAGACAAGATCATTACAGTGAATTCTGTCTTTAAAGAGCCATAACAGTGAATTGCATTACCAGCATCAATCTCCTACTGCTATACGCTTTCCTTACTCTTCTCACGCTAGCAAATACAGAGAGGTACCATAACACTAATGTCCTGAGCTCAGACAACAACATCCTTTCAAACAACTTGGCAGGTCAAGGTAGATTAGATAGTCACATGAAAGCGAAGGAGGAATCTTCCCCAGCAACTTCTGCTATTCTTTCTGTGGTTAATCTGATGATTTCATAATATTTGGTCATAAGATGTTGTTTTTGATATCCAGTCATTATCATGACAGGTTTCTTCCTAAATAGCCTTTGGGTAGCAGACATTTGCATTGCTGGCAAAGTTGGGACAAACCAGTTCCTGCTCTTGAAAGATCCCACTGTTCCCCAGCTGAGGGGATTTTAGAGGGCATGTGTTGCATGATCTCTTCTGCTTATAGATGTGACAACTGAAACAGGAGGAGGTCTGAGAAAAAGGCATGTTCCAGCCTCTGTTTCACAATCTGCAGGCACTTAAAAGCCCAGATACCAAAAAGTCAGAGCAACAGCAGTTCCCCACCCCTGTGAAGGAGGAATATTCCCTGGAAGTATCTGTCTTATTCCACCATAGGCAGGATGCTGAAGGTGAAGGACCAGCAGCCAGAGGAGGCCAATGGACCTGTGGTCCAGCCAAGACTGTGCCCATGCAGGAGGAAAGGTCAGTGATTGCTTTGGAAAAGCTGTTTCAAAACATTGGAAAAACATGTGGCATCACACCCAGTGAGAGACCACTGTTACAACTGAGCCACTGGCAGCACTCCTGACCCAGCAATCCCCTTTTTCATGCCTTCATGTGTCTGGCTCTTTGTTTACATCCAGACACATTTCTGCAGCACTTGAGCAGCCTCAGCAACATTTTTAACATATCAGCATATAAATATATTTTAATTAAGCTTATGGGATTGAGAGCAGCATCTGATGCTCAAGGCTGCATATGGCAATTGAGCTTTTACAAATAACCATGCCCACATAATTATGAAAATAAGAATTTAAACAGGTCTTGCTGTCCAGGTAACTCTGCAGTTCTACATACTCGACCACATTAAATAAATGCATGTTATTTTATGTCTGTTCTGCTCAGTGCTTCCGAGATCCTTTGAAAGGCCAAAGATAAACATGAGTCCTCTGAAATGACCTGTCTACAGTAGATCAAAGAATAGGCAAGGGGAAAACCCTTGCAGTGTTAGGTCAGTCAAACTGTCCATGGGTGGAAGAAACCTCTCCCTAAAGCAGGTTCACCCCCACTTACCCTCCTCACATGTCCCTTCACACCTCAGAGAGACTTGCCTTAGTTCCCTCATGTTATGTTTTCTTAAGTCCCAGGCAGTTTTGTAAATCCACGTGCCAATACAAGCACCAAGGCCTGGGCTGGTCCCGCCTGGCTCCTGCCACCTTCCCCCATGGCCTCACCCTGCTTCTGTCTGGGAGAGACACAGCTGGGCAGAAGTGGCATCCAGCTCCAAACCTCTACACCTGGGCAAGGGAAGGAGGAGGGAGCCTGGCTCTGGCTCTGTCACCTCTGGAGAAGTCAGGAGTAGGGACGGATGGGGTCTGTGGCGCACACAGGGAACACAAACCAAGGAGCTGAGGGAGGAGCTCACTGCTGCACGGGATGCAGCAGCCAGGACACATCACAGAAAGTGGAGAGAGCAGTGTCACTGTTTGCGATGACACAAACTGTCTCTGCTGTCTGGGCTTACTTTTTTAATATATATATACATACACACACACAAGCCAGGCAGCATTCCTCAGCTCCTGCTCTGTTCACCTTTCACCCACAGCCAAGTCCTGGGAAAAGGCAGGGGTGAGCTCACAGGGATGCTCCCAGCAAAGAACAGCATCCCACAAGTAAAACCCAAGAAACAAAGCTGGCTTGCTGCATGCTGGTCTCCAGGTTTGCAGCCTTTGTTTTGGAGGAGCTCCCTGGAACAGGAGATGGTCCATAATTCTAGCCAAGAGCTCCAATCAAAGCCTCACCAGCATCACATCAAAAGCCTCGTCTCATCACAATTCATCTCATATTTTGCTGGCTCCCAACAGAGTGCAATCGCAGGGCAGAGGGCTAACAGTATTTTAAACTCTAAGACACTGTTCTGAAGCTTGCCAAATTTACACTCCAGATTTTTAATTCAACTTGATGAGCACGGAGTCTTCATGCCAACTGTGCCTCCTGGAATAGATGCTTGTGTTCAGAACAGGCTGCTGTGCCAGACTCACCTCCATTCTGTATCTCCCATGTACCAACCACATGACCACAACTTAAACCTGCAAGCAAAAAGGAAGAGAAAGACAAACTCCATCACCCTGTTCCCCTTGCAGGAGCCCAATTCAGGTCTGTTTATGAGGAATTCTGTACTCAGGCAGTAAAAGGCACTTGAGCTGGAGAGCAACAAAAAGGTTAATTTCCTTTTAAGCAGCACTGCTACTCAAGGGCTTCTGATTTGCAGTTAATACTGTTGTTTAGCCAGTAATAGGCAAAGATCCCCCTAGCACATTTGCAGACCTTCCAACTCCTAGACCTTAAAAGAGATACTTATAAAAATCTAGATACCACCATATTACTTTAGAGATTGGAAAGCACAGGCTTGAGAAAATGATCATATAAATTATCCAGAATACCACAAAACCAGAGCCAGAATCACACCTACAGCTCTCCATTCTCTAATGTCCAACTGTTAGCATATTTTTCAGTCTGGATCTGCTAAAGGCTTATGTTGTGAAAAGAATCTAAACACTTTTTATCACTTTTGACTTACAAACTAAGAGATCACATTTGTCAGATGTAAAACTTGAAGTAATGCATGCATATTTAAAGTTTTCTCAAAGTAGAATGGAAACATTTTAGTCTGAAATTGTAAGGATGGGGTGGGCTTACTGTAAGAAAGTACTTTTTATTCAATGTAAGGACAGAGTCAGCTTGACAATGGATCCTTCAAGTTTGACTTTTGATCCTCATCCCATGCCCATCATGAACATTTGTTTTTATTGTGCCTCGTCCTTACAGGGCATTAGAGATTGCTAATAACTGAATTCCAGTCACAAAGCACACTTGTACAGATAAGCCCAGTAGCTAAGCTGCTGACTGCATTTCCTGAAGTCCTTAGAAAACACCAACCTATAATTAACTTCAAATACCAGCCAAGAAGAATAGTTCAATCTGTAATACACTCATGCAGTTACACTAATGATACCTTCCGAGAGTAACTGGGACAGTGCAGGATGTACAGCAGCCTAGAAATGGGTTGGGTGCAATGCATCTGTAGGGCAGAAGTGTGCTCTTACCACAGGTGTCTTAAGCACAAAGCTGCATCAGGCTTGGTGCTTTTTGAAGACTCTCTCAGCACCATCACATTTGAAATTTTGGGCTGGAGCCGTGCTTATTCATCCATAATGACAAAGTCAGACTGATCTCTGTTATTCTATCCTGAGCCCAGCTTAACTTCATTAACTATCAGAACAGGGTCATGCTCTGTTAAGTTTGTACTTTCACAGTAACTTTGAATCATCCTTGCTGTCAATGCACTGACATTTATGGTCTTCTACTATCATCCCTTTATTTATGTTCAAAGTTCATTCACTGCCTTCTTCCATTAGGGCTCTGTAACACATTCTCTACCCTAATACTTCTTGTTACCTTTTTCTTACTTGACCCATCAGAAGTTTCTATCTGTCACCAAAGAGGTAGTTTCCATGGAAACTCGGAAGAACAGGCTAAGTTAATGAGGCATAAAATGAAGACAGTGTCCTCAAGCTCACCCATTTTGAAAATCTAGGTCAGCAATGTTTGCTTAAAACATTCCACTCTTCTAAAACAATGTTCACTTGACTGTTAAGGATGTAATAAAAAGACAAGCTCTAGTATATCCCAAACTTAGCATGTTTAATATAATACTGGATGTTCATGTGAGTAAACTATTTTCACAATTTCTCCCAGCTTGTTTTCCCTTTCAGTTTCCTTGGATAACCTGCAGGCATTTAGTTTTATCATCCAGTTACTTATCTTCACCAAACATTTACTCTGGCCATCATAATCTAACTTTCAGGTAGTGTTCAAGCAACCTGCTCTGATCTCACTGAGGGCAGGAGGTATTGGCTGTGTCATCCCTTTTAATCTCATTTAGAGGATCGACAGGAATGAAAGAACTGTCTACATGAAAGCCCAGTTCAATCTCAACCTGCACAACACACAGGCAGAAGCCCAGGAATGAAACCAGTGCTGGAATTCTGAATTAGAGTTTCCTTACAGTTGATGTTGTCTGATTTCAGCCACCAACTCCAAGTACCAAATGCTGATCTGTTGGAATGTAATGGATTGTGCTCCAGTAAATGATTTATTGCATTCAAGGGGTTTCCTTGGTGAGAATCACAGCTTCTCTCAGGAGAAGAAACAGCCATACCAAGTGTTAGTGCTAAAATATGCTGTCAAGTACAGAAGGTTATGGAAGCCTGCCTCAAAAAAGCTGCTGTGGAGGGAAATAACACTGATGATTTGCTCATTATTTCCTTTACTAAGTGAAAGCAGATGTAAACAACTGCAGTCAAATACCTTTTGAGATGCACCTGTATCACCAAAGATACCCAAGTTATTGGGCATGTCTCAATTTTATATGAGATCTCCGTTATTTCTCTCTAATTTATACTGACTGAGGGCCTTCAGTGCTTTGGGTAGCTGAGTGATGATCTGCTCCTATTAAAAGGTAAGGTCCTGTGGAACACAGAGCTTTGTTTTTTCTGTCCATAGTGTATGGTGATGGGATTTCAGCTGCTGATGACAAGCAAGAAACAAAGGTTAAGAAAATACCTATAACCTCATGACTTCCTGAGAAAACAAGGTGCACATGATGACAGCTTACAAAAACAATCTGTTGTCCTAGTAAAAACCTAAAGCAATCCACCCTACGTTCCTTGTGTTATCAAATATCAAATCTGAAGTAAATCAGGCATTTTTCTGGCCAATTCCCTTTTCTCTGCCTAAACCCCTACGTAATGTGTTGATTTAGAAACGATGTACAGCCAGGACAGTTTGAACAACTTATCTGAAGCAGAACAGCAGTCCCAAAAAAACACTCTGGTGTAATCCAATTACACTAATTAAAATAATTATTTCCACTTAGTTTGCTACTGAACTGCTTGCCTGGCACATCTAGAGTCAGTGCATACAAAGGTCAGGTGCAGCCTCTCCAAACTCTCGGGAGGACATAAAAAAGTAGTGCAGCAGGATGCAAGTCTCTAGATGTTGTTTGTGGTTTGGTTTTGCTCAAATATGTCAGTTAGGAACAGGCAGGTGGAGAGCCTCCAACTTGTTTCATCTTGTCTACACACATCGTGCTTTCCCCCATCAGTTCTTTCTCCACTCCTCTGTTCTGCTGCAAAGTGAATTCCAAGGCTGGGAAGTTTTCTCCAATGGTAACTTTTGAAAGAAGATGTGCTAAAAACTTAAAATGTTTCTGCAAATGGGTACCTTGTGGCGCTGGTTCTAGAATAAGAATCATAAGGTAGACAGATTGCCCTCTAAATTTGCAATTGAAGCGTCTGCTACTTGTGGCTACATCTTTTGCAGAATTTCTGGAGGAAAAAGAAATCCATTTTAGAAAAGAAACAAATAGAGACATAACTGTCAAACTTGTTTTCTATTTTTTTTCAGTGATCGTAAAGGAAAGTTTCCTTCAACTCACTCTATGTTGTCAGTATAGCTTTGTCTCCAGCACTTTACAATTTTCCAGCATGCCTGTCTGCTGCCAAATCCTTCCCTTGACACAACCACAGAACAAAAAATCCTTTGCTTCCCTCATTTGAACCTCCAACAAGCCACAGTGGCTTTCTTAACTGCAGCCTTCTATGAAGAAGCACAGAAAGCAGTCCTCGGTCATGCCCACTGAACAACCATATGAAAGAGCCTGATCTCATTTTTCCATATCAACACAGCAGACCTCTGCTATTACCTTGAATAATGCCTCTAATGGCTACCTCAGTAAGCCCCTGGGTCTCTCAAAGTGCCACCATTCCTCTCCCCCACACAAGACAGCAAACCATTCTTCGCCTCTGCTAACCCAGACCAGCGCATTGCTGCCTCACCGTCTGCATTTGGCCGGAACAGATACAAAAAGCCCCACAGGGATCTGGAGCTCCCAAACTAACAGTAACTTTGGTATAACAGATGCTGCTGTAAAGGAACCTGGTGCCTACAAAGACTGGGACACTGGTGTTTTTCTCACATGGCCTCATGTTGTCACTCACTACCTGATCTCTATCAAAAGGACAAGGCCACAATGTGCATACTGTCAATATTTCCCTGTGCCTTGGACTTCTGTATTCTGTGGACATCAGAGCCTTTTTGCTGCAGTTGTGCGATAACCTCATATGCCTCCTGACGAGTACAGTGAGTGTTATCTCTCAGGGTGTCTTCATTCACAAAATGCATGCACAAACTTCCAGGTGAAAACCAGGTGAGCTTGGGTTAGCCTTTGTTTCAGTTCTGGGGTGAAGTTAAAGAACTTACAAGCAAAACAAAGTAATACAGTTATCAGTCGGTTTCAGATTATGACAATGATGGGGAGAAAAAGATTAGCCTGTTCAGTAAATCGATAGATCCATTGATCTATCTGGGAGAACATAAATAATGGAACACATACCAAGCACATGTGGATTGAAGGGACAGAGCAATCCATCTCCAAATGGCACCTGTCGATTTGTTGAACATATAAAGTATGCCCTTGCAATCTATTGATTGTCATGGAATTGGATCAAAGCACTGATCTCTTAGCACCAGCAGTGGTCTGGTCAGGACCTAAAAGACCAAAATACATGACAAATCCCAACCAAGAATCATCTAGGTTCCATTGCCTCTGTCCTTCTCATTCAGACGGTTTTTGGTGCATTCATTTATGTTTCTCCTGAACCTCTGAGTTATCTTTAATTGAGACTTATGCTTTGATGGCAAACCACATTCCGTCATTCAGATGTCCTACTTCTACCCCAGGAATGCATCTAGATTAGAGTTTGCCTTATCCCAGGAAGATTGTGAGATGTTAATCCATTCTCTTGTTACATTTTGGCCGGGCTACTCACACTCTTTGCTGACAGCTTTAACAACTTTATTCAAATTTATCTGCAAAATATGCCACCTGAGACTAAACATTCATGTGTCATTTTGCCTGACTTTAGAACCCATCAACACTCTCCCCAGGAAAGTGGTGTATTGTAATTTAACAATTTCTCTGTTAAAGCTTATTGCCATTTGCTCTGCAATGGCAAACATTGCTCCAGGCTCATCCTTTCCCTTTGTTCTTGGTGGACTGATTTAGTGATCTGAGTGAGGGCAGAGAGCATACTAATTAAATTCAGATATTGAATCTAAATCAGGAGGTGCTGTAAATGCCAGGGAAGGCAGGGAAAACATAACTCAAAACAAATTCATAGACCATGGGACTAAATGGAAAAATCTGTCAGAATGCAAACAGAAATATTTGGGAAAAGGGAAATACCATGAAAGATACTTTCACAGCAGAATCACTGCAAAATTTTGACGTAAAAGGGATTGTAGAAAGTAAATCAGATCAAAGCTTGAAGTAAAAGAATGGCATTAATGAAAACAACATATGATTAGAGAAACAAAGTTTCCTTCATCAGAGGCAGGACACATTTCTATATTCAATTTACTCCCAGGATGCTACAGACCATAACTGCATCCAAAACAGCCAAAGGGTAAGAGGAAAACCAAAAGTGATTTATAAGGATAGATCTTAAGGACTTAATGTGAGTGGCACAGGCAGATGGATAGGGAGGAGGAGAAAGGTTGGCAAGAGCCTGCTAAGAAAACTACCATGGAAGGGAGGAATTTGCTAAAGCTTAGGGGGCTCAGCTAAGAAAAAAATTAGAGTCAAGCTTTGAAAAAAAGGAGGATCCAATGTTATTGTCCAGAAAAT
Source organism: Origma solitaria (assembly GCA_013397895.1). Lineage (NCBI taxonomy): Eukaryota > Metazoa > Chordata > Aves > Passeriformes > Acanthizidae > Origma > Origma solitaria. The sequence goes on along the minus strand of VZRL01005488.1, from coordinate 3,088,429 downwards.
GGTGAAGCCTAGAGAACTGTTCACCTAAAATACATTCCCCAGGGAAGTAAATGTGATGGCTGATGTAAGTTAGGAATGGGCTAAAGGGCAACAGAAAGAAAACATTATTGTATTTCTTGTGCATAAAATAGCTACATTTTTAAGTACCAAAGTGTAAATCCTCAGCTGAACTAGACCACTGCAGCTTCACCAAAATCTCTGTCAGTTTACACCAGCCAAGGCCTGGCATACCTATCATAATTCACATGCTGGGTTGCAAACTGTAATTAACCCTACCTCCACCCAGCAGAGTTCCCTTGCCCTTTATATTTGTTACTCAATACACGCTTTAGGAAAACAGGGCTGAAAAGACCTTTTGGATTTTCCAAAGCTGTCTATTGCTGTTACAGTGAACCATAACCACTCCTGCTGACAAACTGTAAAATGACCTTGGTTGCTTGCTACCACTGCTCTTTGTGAAGAAAAGACCCCTGTATAACTCATCAGAGGGTTAGAAAACATAACTTTACATCTAAAATAACCAAATCAATTTTAAAACTCTCCCTCTTTCTTTGTTAACAATGCTCTTCTTTTACCCTGGGGTTTAACTCTCCACAGAGAAAGAAGGGTAAAGACCTCCACTAATTACAGCTGATAAATTAGAGGAAAGTTGGCTTTTGATAGAGAACTAAAGATGTTACCATAGGGCATCTTTGGGATCATTTCCATGGGTGACGCTTTGAACTTGACCATACTCACACGGCCCCAGAAGGGCCACGATTGCCAGGACCAGTCATGACAATATTTTGTTTACTTTTTTCAGAAAGTCAACAGTATCGAGTGGCTGCAGATACCCGACTGAAGCCCTGATCCAGATGAAGTCAGCATTAGTTCTGCCACTGGCCAGGATTCTGTTGTATCTGCACACCTCAGATTCCTGTGACATCTATCATTGCTCCTCTGCACCAAAATTCCTCCCCCATCCTAGGGTCAGACCAGCAAAGTGCTCTTGTCCCTCCCCTTTCCAGCTGTCCCCCACACTTTCTGAAGGCAAAAATGAATGACCTTTCACCACTCCGGAACACTGTCCTCTACATTCAGTGGTGTCTAACTTGCCCTAGGTCATCACCAATAGGTTTTTCGCAGGGTTAATGATTTTGGGAAGCTCTGAAAAGCATTAGCACAGAGAGCAATGTAGAACTTAGGTCATGCCAGCGGGAGTGGGAAACCTCACGAGACTGGCCTGGCCACAGCTGTCCCAGAAAAAGGGCATTCACCCCATCCCAGATAAGGGGGGGGAGGGGAAAAAAAAAATCAGGCCCTGGCTTATAAAATGTAGTAGAAATTTAATTAGAAGAAATGCTGTACTTTATACGAAAAGAATTACATGGACCAGTAATAACCTCTATATACCAGGGCAGAAGTTAACTGGGGAGCAAATTCTCTCTTTGATGCTGCACTCTACAGTGAGCGAGGGAATAAAAAGGCCTATTGAAAACCATTTTCCCGGCAGGTATCTTCAATGACCCAGTTTCAATGAGATTATCAAAACAGGTATTTCACAAGATACTAGAAATCAAACAGATTTGTGGGCAGTGATAGTAACAGATCATTTGATACGTGTGGAAAAGCAAACAAGCTTTCAAACAAACCCTTCAGCTCCAAAGCAGAAGCCACTAACTTAGCACTAAGCAGAGGCTAGGGAGGCTTGAGCTTTTATTTATGCTTAGAAATCATCATTTTTGAAAGTTCTGTATTTGTTTTCTTTTGTAGGGCAACTTTCTGCTCTTTTCAAGGCCTAAGCAGCATCACACACTTTCTTTTGCATGGGCTTCCCCTTTCCCCTGCCTTCTGAAAGGCCAAATCATCATGAAGAACAGAGTTCAGGCTTTGCTGTTCCTGTCCAACAGTTGTAGACAGGGGAAGACAAACAGAAGAAGGTTTCTGTGTTATGAGATGTAGATTAGAGAGGAAACGCAGCATCCTTTATCAGGTCACGCAAGTTAAAGAGCCAGGAGCTGGCTCTCGATGCTTCACATGCTGCATGTCCACGAATACCTTGCAAATATTAACTAATCCTCATGAAAACCCAGAGACAAGTTAATATAAACCATTTATATGTAGGCAAACAAACAGCAAGAGTGTCCAGGGCCCGCCTGGGCGCTTTGTCAGCTCCAGGAACTGGAGTAGGTCAGTCAAACATCTTCCAACTTTCTCTAGTCTGTCTGGATTCAGTGTCATCAGAAAATGTGACCAATATCATGTTAAAGGTCCAAGCATGGCCCAACCCTTTCACGACAAGCTGGGACATAGAATTTAATGGAAATCTGTGCTGGGATTACGGGATGAGAGCAGTTTTAAAGAGTTGGGAAGAAAAGCTAAGGGAAAGGCTGGCCATTTCAACTCAGCTTTGGAAATTTTGGGTTTTTTCCAGGTGTGACTCAGTAAAATTCGGCTATGTGGCATTTACATCCACACAGACATCAAAGGAATTCTCCATTTAGAGAATTCTCACCACTAAGACTGACAAGCTAAAAGGCATTTTCCCATGAAAGGCATGCCCTCCTTGTGCGTCTAATCCAGGAATTTAATACAGCACTTCAATAACTAAATCTACCCCCTTATGTTCTGTCTCCTCACTTTATTTAATTTCCTTGATTACTGAGGAATGAATTCCATTCCTTATTTAAGCTGGTGAGCACAGAGAAATGGCTTTTCTCTTCCTTTTTGATACAAAAAGCTTTCATTGGCAACAAGAACCTGGCCAGTTTTATCCAATTTTCCTGCCTGAATTATGAGACAGAAAGAAAGCAGCAAGAGAAGAAGTTTAGCCTCTGATCCCGCAAAAATCCAGTCACTTGTGGCTGGGAATGAAGTGGGGCATCTGTGATACTGGGGACAGTTTAGTGCAGTAGAACTAAAAGAGTCCTCATCCAGCTGAGATGAAATAAAAAATTTGGTCAATACTTGACAGCTGACAATTCAAATACTTTTAAAGAAGTTACCTTAGCGAGAGAAATGATTGCTCAAAGGAAGTGAGGCACATGTAGCAATTTGATATGGGGATGGAATCCAGGATTCCCATGGTCTGTTCCCAGCCTTGCCACTGGCCTCCTGTGAAACTAGGAGGCAATCACTCAACAGCTTTTCCTTCAGTTTATTCTTTATAGGATGTTACAGGACTTAAATGCAAGACTTCACGGAGGATGTGTTCCTACAATTCATTCTGAGGGCTGCAATGCACCAGCTTGTGCTTTGACATCGTGGGCTGAATAGTGCCTGAATTGCTCCATGCCTTGGCTTTCCACTGACCTAAAGAGAATATTCACATGCTTTGAGATCTTGGATGGAAAAGAAATGCAACAACAAAAGTGCTACTCTTCTATTGAGAGGAAGAGACAGTTAAATTCTACCCTTTTGCTTCCCTACTCTATTGGGATTGGCATGAAAACATAAAGATGACAGGCTGGGCCCCATTCTATTAAGATTTAAATTTAGCAAGGAACTGGAAAATTACTGGGAACCTTATGTCTAACCTCTGCCTCAGAAGCAAATATGCATAATTCTTGTTCCATAGCTAAATTTGAGTGAATTACCAAATGTTGGACCAATAAAAGAACTGTCCAACACAAACCTTATCTGCTCGAGATGCACATATCTGCTTACAATATCCTTTGTTAGTTAAACAAAACAGAACCATTGTTGCTAAGAAGTTAATATTGTTTAAGATTCACTGGCTTGCACACAGAACACTTTCCTGAGTTCCCCCAAGCACATTCCTTTTCTGTTCTCTTCATTTCTTCCCCCCTTCTCCTTCCCTTTTGTACCGACTTGGCTAAGGCTGACGTTTTCTTTAGGTGAACTGGCTCAGAAGGTGATATGAACTTTGAGGCAGGCAAACATTTCAGCTGATACAGTGAAGGGTAAATAGGTGTTCAGATCAGAGCAAACAATTCATTTGAAGCAAAATATAACTGAAGTAATTCCCCAAGCATTGAGCAGGAGCCTACTGCTCTACATCCTAACAGCTCACACTTTCCTTGCTTGTAGCCTTTTAAACCCACGTTGCCCAAAATTTCTTCATCCAAATAATGAGCTGCGGCAAAATAAAACCAACCACAGTGTTCCGATCCCTCTGTGAATGAATAAAAATCCTTCAATGCTTTCTGTGATGCATTTCTTAATTTGATAATCTTTTCTAGTGCTGGGACAGTACATGACACAAACACCCACATGGAAATGAAAATAAAAAGGAACGCTTCATTACCAGAGCAATATCAGTCAAGATGCCAGATGTAAAACACATCCCTGGCAGAAGGACATCACTCCACAACAGCTGCTAATATCCCTCTAATGACAGCAAATCTACACTTGGTATTGATCTACTAAAATCATCCCATCCTCTCCCTGCATTTCCCATGTCCTGCCTACCATTAAAAACACACTTCTGTCAGGGTAATTTCACCTGCCCTGTAGGTGTCTGCCAGCAGAGCTGTGCTCACCTGAGAGGTTGCCATGCCATGCTCTGACTGATGCCATGTGCCCCAGCCTGGTTTGTGAGCTCCGAGAGCCCTCCGGGGCCCTTGGGCACAGCTATCCTGCAGAAAGCTGTGCCCAGGGTAAATGAGGAGCACAGCAGGGTAAAAATGAGCAGGGTAAATGAGGGCACAGCAAGCTCCCTGCCACTGCCAGCAGACATCCTGAGCATCTCCCCACGAGGCTGCAGCCTGCAGCGTGGGCAGGCACAGATATGCTGGGGGCATGTAGGCGAGACATACTTACAAAAGCCAAGAACATCTTTGCTGCTCTCACAGAAACAGCGCTGATAAGAGCCACTTTTTGCAGCGTGTGCTTCCCCATCAGAGGTTAGCATCTCAAACACTTAGCTTTCACTGGCTACCAATTTCTCTAGCCCAGGGACTGATGAAAAACATCTTTGTCAATCTGAAAAATGGGGCCTTTCATTTTACACGCAAAACAGGCAGAGAATTGGAGGCAGCAGTGGAAGCTGCATGATCTGGAGATCAGTCTCAGGGTCTGTGTCAGACATTTAATGGGTTTCAGTTCACAGGCTGGCACTGAGAAACCCCTTGAGCCATGAGCAGCCCCTGTAACCAGACCAACAGCAAACTCCTCCCCAGCAAGCACAAGGGAACTGAATCCAACTAAAACTCGTGGCCCATGCACCAATTCACTCAGAATTTCTCCTGGCACCAAGTAGGCCTCATTATGAGGATAATGTTCAGATCTCAATGTGTATCACAGCCAAGTGGGGACAGGTGAAATGAGCTGTCTCTGCACTGAATGCATTTGACACCACTTGCTAACTCTTCAAGGCAGAGAGGTACAAGATATGCCCCAGCATCGCAGAAATGACTGGCAGGACTAAAATATGATCATGAAATGTGTTGATTGAGTTTGTCTTGCAAAGAAAATTTAAAGTCTGGCTGTTGGGGGCTCCTGAAATAGCATTTCCCAAAGGTTTAAAAAAACGACAGCGAAGAAGTCAGTGAAGATGCATCGTTGCTCCATCCTCGGCAGAATTAGAATATCTCATCCCATGTCATCAACCACTAAAAGAAGAAATCACATGGTGACTCATCGTGGCTGAGGTGGTAGGGATCTGTGGCTTCAGAGCATGAGGAATTACTCTGCTTCACAGTTCTGTCCACTGGGAAATCACACATGGCTGTGACATACAACACAGGCTGTTTGTAACACTTCCACACTACACTTCAGAAAACCCCCAAACTTCAGGGTATCTCACAAAGTCTCAATTCAAATGTGAATTTGAGAGCTAGATGGAAGAACATGTTCTTTTTCAGATCAAGGAAGATCACTCAATAAAATCAGATTAAATGAAACATTAAGTGATGCCAAGATCAAAGAGTTTCTCATCTCAGAAATGCCTTCCTACTCTACAGTTAGATACAATCACAGCAGAACATAACTAAAGAGATTCAAAGCATCCATAAAAGAAAATGAAAGAAAGAAAAAAAGAAAAAAAAAAAGAGCAGTGCCCTAGATCTAAATTGCAGGACTATTCCCTTCTGCCTTCAAAACACTGTATAATCTGTTTTCTGGATCAATTGGGGTATCCTTTTTACGCTGCAGAGCACGAACACTCTCTGGAACCAGAAACAGAGATAAACCTCCCACTTGCTGATCCAAACCAAAACTCTTTCACAGGACAGCTTGAACAGCCCTAAGCACAGAGGATTACAGAAATACACATCATATGCACATGCCTAAACACTTACATGGCCCACGCAACCCCTCCCGGCAAGGAGCACAAAGGGACAGCAGGTGACATGTGACAAACAGGACTTGTCACATCACTGCTGCTCGGGCTGGAGGGAATGGCCAAGCAGGAGCAGGCAGGAGGCTTCTCCCTCCCAGTCCAGGGCAGTGTGTGCCTCCATGAACCCACCACAAACCCAGACTGGGAGTCCTCCTGCACAAATCCCTCTCTTACTTCACCAGAATGCTCTCTCCTGCTCTCTCCTCCTCCTCTCAGAGGTCCTCTGAGAACCTCTCTCAGGTTCACCTGCCCTGGGCCCTTCCTTGCCCTCGTCCAGCTCCACAGCAGCTCCTGTAACTTTCCCCTTTCCTCCAGCTCAGTTACAAAAGCTACTGGCTACCTGCTATTTTAGATTATACATAGCAACATGATGGGGAAAACAGAAACGGCGAGTTTGGGTTAATTTCCCTCCCTCCTCTCTTTGTTTGGTTTTCTGGAACTACTTCATCCCAAACATTTGTAAATAGTGCTTGGAGTTACATTCCAAGTTCCAGCAGTAAACATTAAACCATCTAATATATATATAGAAGGATGCCTGTTCTTCCAGTGTATCCAGGCAACCTTGCAATACAAAGTTAAAGCACAGCTATTTGTTCAAAAAGTGTTTTCACAGCTATTTCCTCTTCCCCCCCCTCCTTGACTTTTTCCACTAGGCACTACTTATATTTATCATCTGGAGATTCTGTTCCCTTTTTCCTTTTTAAAAGCTTTATTACAGCTTGTTTTAAGAGCATCAAAGCGTGGACATTTAGCTTGTAATAAAGTTTGATTTAGTTTCTGACAAATGAAAGAAAAACAGCAAGTTTCACAAGAACACCTGAATAGAGCTCCTTTGTTGCATGCTGTGGTAACTCTGGAAAGAAGATAATTTCCAAATACTAAAGAAATCAGAATGCTGTAAGGAAGGAAGAAAACCACATTTACACAAACACTAAAGCAAGATGAAAATGTGGGTTACTATATCCTACCTAACACCAGTTGAAGGTTTCAGAATAAAACAAGTTTCCTCAGAGAGCAAAGGTCAGGCTGAACTAAACTATTTCTAAAGGAAGAATATAACTTTTAATTAATTTTTCCAATTGAGAGCTCCTTGGAGTAAAAAGCCAGCATCTCAATAGGAAGTGTTTTTCATTTCAAAATGTCAATTCAAAATGGAAAGCGTTACTTTGACATATTGGACACCTTTATTTTGGTAGCAAATGTTGACATTCTATGTTGTTTCTTATTTGAAAAACTCTTCAGAATATTTTCTACTATATGGCACAAAATTTCAGCTTTTTTGTCCTATTCTGACGAGAAGCAATTTTTCCTGCTTATTAAAGTTTTTTTTTTCTGGGCTCAAAAGTCTTCTGTCTGTGCCATTCTTTTCTCATGAAGTGCTACAGCACATAGTTGACATTTTTTTATCAGAGTAACAGTCAATTAAATACTGCACATTCTGAAAAAAAAATGAACACATTTATTGTTTTCAGCCTTTAGGGTGAACGGAGAAGAAGAATAAAGAAAATTCTCTGAAGATGCAACCATGTACTTTGGCAATAGCATTCTCATGGCCTGTTTTGCACAGCTAGGGCCTTCACATGCCCACCAAACTAAAACTGTCTGACACCAAAGTTATGAAATCAACTCTTACTTCCTTTACAGAAGCAAACTCTACTTCCTAAATGATAGTTTTTGCCTGTACAGAATCTGCAGATCTGGGGTCATGTAGATGAGGTAGGAAAAGGAGCCTGACCGGAAGAGCTGGAAATGAATGCACTACATCTCTAAGTACAGAGGAGCTAACACATCTCAAGCATTTAGGATGAACTTCCATTGCCTTTTCCAGGCAACTCAGCGTCCAGCAAAGCACCTTTTCCAAAGTGCTTTGTTCCTCCATTTACCAAAAAGGAAGCAATGGGCACGAGGGCAGATGCTGATTTAGTAAGCGCAGACTCCTATTGGGCAAGTGGCTTTTCCTGAAGTTGTTTATGCTGAGAGATGACTTTGAGAAGCTGAGGTCACCAAGGGAATATAGTTTATTATTTGGCCTCAGAGTTGCTGTGTAATTTGTCTTCCAAGTCCTGGTGTTCAGAGGAAACTTCAGTCACAGTTTTTCCTCACCTCAGTGCCAAATCTTGTTTTTTTTTCTTGAATAGGTGAAGCACTTGGATGTTTACTGCCTGCTTGATCCCATGGGGGATGGCTAAGAACAAAGGCAGTAGGTAAGGCCCACCACAAATTTATTCTCATTTTAAAGAATTCCTTAATTCCAGCGGCTTCTCTTAAAGATACGCTGGATTCCACTAAAATTGATGGGACTAGTGAAACAAAACTCTTGGTAAATGATTTTCACTCGCCAGTGGCACCCCATAAAACTTAACCCCTAGGTCTTTGATGCTGCATTGTAACTATCTCTCCCAATGGTAACACAAGGAGGACATCAATAATTTGACAAGTTCAGGTGTAAAGTATCTGCACAAATAAACTACCTGGCAAATAAAACAGCTAATAAAGATCAAGAAAGATGCTGTTACAACACACCAGTTTTCCAGGCCCTGATCACAGCAGTGATAAAATGCTAAAAAGCCATAAGAATAACTATAATTGTGTAGATCCCATTTTCCTGTTATTTATCAATTTAAAAAGGAAAAAGAATATAACTCAAATAAAGCAAAACATTTCTAGCAAGTTGCCAAAAATCTCTGAAAGATGTTAAATATCTGTCTAGGCACTGCAACCTATTTCCTATTTCATTGCTCCCATACCTCAAGGCAAGCAGTGGTTAAAAGGAACAATTTCTCATGGTTATAAAATACAGGACTCAGGCAGAAAGTCAACAGTCCTGCTCATGCTTCCAGTGCAACAGAACTTTCTCTTTGTTTTGATTTTTCTCGCTCTCTTTCCTTTTTTTTTTTTTTTCCCTTAGACACAAAAATAGTCATATTGAAAAAACTAGCCAGAATGGAAGGGAAACAGCTCAAAAAGTGTTTTTAAATACTTTTCCATCTCAGCTGGACAACAATTCATAGCATTTCTTGCAGCAACAAGTCTGGGTGAGTACAGACTGCCCTGTGTGCTCCCAGGCACAGCAGGGTGAAAAGGAATATTGGTTTTGCTGGCGATGAGCTTTTGTCTTGATGGTATCAGCACTGAAACATTTGCCACCTTTCTTCTAACATTAGGTAGTTGCCCAAGCTTTGGGCACAGACAAATATGACCTCCCTTAAGCTTTGTGTAAATAAATGTCTTGGCAGGACTTCACATTTCTGGATTAGCTCTGCACATAAATATGACTTCATTTCCTTAAAAGCAAAAAGGAGTTAGATAGATGTAGGAGCTTGTTTGGTGATTACCTCTGCCATTTCCCCCCTCTCATCCCCCAAAAGTTGGGTGTAAACATAAAAATAATTCAGACACAGCCAAGACAATATCTTGGAGGGGAAAATTTTCCAAAGGGAAATGGGAATTCATCACCAAAGGTGGTTCTGTTGTGGGACAGGACAGATGCTCTTCCAGTTATCTGAATTCAGCCAGTGCTGCTGCCCTACCTGAGGAGTTATCCTGCACCACCCAGGTGGGAAAGCGTGGGCAGAGCCACCCTCCATGGGCTGTGAGTGTCATTCCTCCCTTCCCTGCACCCAGCAGTGGTACCAGGCACTGCTCTGGACACAAGTGTCCCCCCACTGTCCAACACCCTTGTCCACAGAGAGCACGGTCTGGTCTCTGCAAATAGGATCTGGTCCTCAAGGAAGGGTTTCTTGCACAGCCCTGTGAAATAATGAAAGGCCTTCAATTATTTTGGGCCATACTTAGTACAAAGGGCCAACTAGAAATGAAATCCTAGGCATAGAAAAGCCCTGTGTTTATGAAGAGTGAAAGTGTGGGAAGGATGATCTAGGGGACCGACTCCTCTCCCACTCTGATTTTTACAGCTGTTGATACATGCTCCTAGGAGGGTGTCAGCTTTGTAGACTCACAAGGAAGCCAGTTTTCCCAGTCATGAAAAAAACCTGCTGTAACTGTGGGATGTTGGTGTTGATCTGTGCAGCCCTTCAGAAGGACCTCAGCAGGTTGCAGAGCTACTTCTCCTCTGGATGGGATGGTTCCTTCAAAATACATACTTGGCAGATGGAATAAAACTTGGAGAGGAAGCAAGAGAGATTTAGAGACTTGAAAGTCAGACTAGACACTGTCTTTGCACAGTCAGTCAGCAATCTGGAACTGATTTTCTGCTAGGAAAATGCAATCACTGTCATCAGCAATCATTATAGATCTCAATTGCCCCAAACCACCACGGAATTGCACATTCCTTCCTCCCTTTCACATCCCAAGTAGCACTAGCAGGTGCACTCCCACCCTGCTTTCCCCATGGGAGATAAAAATGATTCCCCCAACAGCAATCCCTCCCTTTCCCAAATCTTCTCTCCAGGATTCTCAGGTGTCTGAAATATACATCCTCAATGGTGACTTAAGCATTTTCTACCCTCCACCATTAAAAAAAAAAAAAAGGCAGGATCTAGCCATGTGGTTTGAGAGAGACAAGGCCAATTTGCAAGACAAATAGAGAGACGTTGCCAACTGCAGAGCAGTCTGGATTGAGGCATGAAATTCATCCAAGGCACAACTTCATTGCCTTCATCTGGATTATGCAAAGAATAGATTTGGCCTGAAGGCCGAATTGATTCATCTGGATATAAACTGATAGCAGTAACTAGAGCTGGTAAGAACTACTGCAAGTGCTAGCATCTCTCTTTGCCTGGTCCTTTGCTGCCCAGCAGTCTAGTTCAATTCATCACTGTATTAAATACTGAAGCATCTATTCTTAGCAACAGCTTATCCTGCCCAAAACATCATGTTTCAACCCCGTGGCAAACCTGGAAAGAGTCTAGGAATAGGCAATGAAAATGTGAGACATTCTGACACACAAAGGCACGAAGGAAAGGCCAGCGCAGTTCAAGGTGAAGACAAATCCCAGGGGACGTGGGAGTGTTGTACAGACTAGACAATAGCACAGGGAAAGTTGGCAGGGTCATGTACCCATGGGGGAAGCAAGAACAATCAAAGTCTTTACTTATACCACGAGCATTTAGCTGCACTCAAAAAATAAAATTATCTTCCTCTTCTCCAAAACTAAGAGTTATACACACAGATAACAGTACAGAAACAAGCAATAGATGTTGGAAAAAGTCAGTAAGGGTTGTAACTTTGGGTACTTTAGATCCTATGAATAACAATCTGATTTGTAAAGAAAATTCCACCTTTAGCCTGGCTGTACTGCTGTCATGTACACAATTTCTCGTATCTATCTCAAAAATTTGTCCTTTGGAGAAGGGATGATCATCTTCTGGTCACCAGCCTGTCTTGTTTAGGACTTCCCGTGCTTCATTGGTTAGATGTAGAGGGAAGGTGGGTTCAGAAGTTCAATAAAATGAAATCTGCAATTAGAGCATCTGAAAATTCAGGCGTATTCTGACCTGGGGACTGATTGAAGCACACTTTCACCGAAGTACTCAGTGAAGCAAGGATGGCTACTGACTTTTATGGAGTTTGAAATACTGTTTATGCCAGTATTGTATAAATACACCATGGTCCTACTCCTAGCAAGAGCAGAGGCCAAGGATCCTACTATTATTAGGAAGGAGCACCTATTCCGTTTCATTAATCTTGGATCAAGAACATACCAACGTCTTCAAAACCTCTTCAAAAATATAGGACCAGAGCTCATGAGGAACTCTCCTTATAACTAGGTATGAAAGACACTTTGACGACATACTTAGCATTTCTAGCAGGACTCAGCAGCTCTGTGCTGGTCACCCTGGGACTCCTTGCTCTGCTTAGCGTAAAGAAGAGCACACAGATGCCATCTGTGCACCCCATGTTGTACACACACTGCAGGAGTAAAACACAGGTGCTTGAAAAGCTTGGCTTCTGCTCTAACAGAGCCACATCACCTGATGTGCTTCATTGGGTTTGCAATTTCATTTTGGAGAGGGGCTGAGAGGTCCCAAGGCTTTACACTTCATCAATATTATACCTGTTAACAGCTGAAATTCAGCTTGCCTTACAGCTTTCAAAACATATAAACCACAAAACTCTTTTTTTCTCTTCCTGCCAGCCACAACAGAACCCAGAAGGCCACGCTTGGGTCTCTGCACCCATGGCCGCACGTGTTTGGGGTGTGTGTGTGACCAATGCCCTCTAGAGGGAATCCATGGCCCAGCAAGACGCTGCTTCTGCGGCCAAGGGTGCTGGGTACCACTGGCCACTCATCACTCATGTTCCCAGCTAAAAACCTCACCGGGAAAGGTGGAATTCCATGGGGGGGGGAAAAAAAGGCAAAAGTGGATTTGGGTTTTAAGAAAGTAATATCCTAGGAATTGCCATTCACGGGAGGGTATTTGGCAGAGCTGACCCCATGGCATAGGAGTTTCTTGTGCAAACACTGCAGAGAATATTGGAAACAGAAAAGATGAATCAGACGTTAATCCTCACTCTATGACATCTTTGCAACAAAGGGACAGTTTAAGAGCCCCAACAGCCATAAGGTCTTTTCCTACCAGCAGAGAATCTTTAAACAAGCTGGTCCATCACTCAGGGCTGTGTCTGCGTTTGAGGGAACACTTATCAGCTGGCCAGAGCTGTGGAAAAACCAAGTAACATCTAAGTGAAGTAATTTCCTTTACCAATGGACCCTTTCAGGCAGGCCAGGCCAGGTCCACTTGCAGAAAAGAGAGATGGGTTTGGTGTTATCCTTTTGTCTCAATCCAATGCACGTGCACAATGTACTTCTCTCCGGGTATTTCTGAAGAGTAATTAAAGAGAAGGACCCTCTACCTGAATTGGCCTTTCTGATAAGTGTCCACATAGGGAACGCTCTCTCCAAATGCAACCTTGGTCTAACCTTTTTATATATGACTTTGATCTATAGACCCTGACATGAGCACGGCTTTCATCAGGGAGCTGTCATTTTGGAGGAAGGACCCAATGGAATGACTATATTTATATCTCAAATATTTTGCAGAGCTGTTACATACAGTACAATCTATTCTTTCCCACTGCACATGTATAAATAGTCTCCTCCTCATCCAGGGGTCAGTTGACCTGTACCTCAATGCCACTCAGGACTCGGAAGCTCAGTTTGTGCCCATCAGCTGCTCCAGGTACACAGGTCTCTACTGTCACACATGCTTGAAATCCTAACACCACAGATCCACCTAGGAGCCTCTGAGGCTCCTTTAAAACCTAAAAAGCAGGTGCTTGCCCCAAAATCCTACCTGTAAAACCTCATATACCAAATACTGTGGAAACATCCCAAGTTGGGCCTGCCACAAAAAAACCCCAACAAAATAAACCAGCTAAGGGGACAATAGGCAGAGCACTGACTGGCTTCTGTTCCTATTTCAGCCAGTAATTGTGTGGCCAAGAGCATATTACAGGATGTGGGAAAGCAGAATTCATCCCTGGGCTTCCTAGTTTAGGGCCAGGGCTTGATTCCAGCTTTCCAGTGTCTGCACATAGACTTGGCAAACACAGCCTGGGTCCTGCTGCAGCCCAGCCCTCCTGGTGCTTCAGGGTTTGCTGCTGGTTCATGTCTTCCTTCACATTCTGTCTGTGGCTGCCCATGCAGGAGCCTTTTCATACCGTGCACACTATATTAGCTCCTAAAGACCAGTACATCCCTGTCAAACAAAAATCTATAGTCCTGCAAGCTGAGAGTTTAATCCTCTCAAAAGACCTTTGTTTTACTAGGTAAGACAAAAGGCCTCCTGGCTGGTGAGCATCCCACTCATCCCAGTCTCCTGCTGAAATTAAGAAAAGCTGAACCAAGGAACAGATCTCTGATGCCAACTTAAAAATGGAGGAACCTCTATGGGCTCCTGCAGGGTTTATCCTCCATCCAAACCCTGCACAGTATTTATCTGCTCTCCAATGCTCTGGCAGTCTGGCTTTAAATGCCTCAAGCACTGAAGCTCCTTGAGTTTAGACAGACCAAGAAGCCAGCAATTAGGAAACTCTTTACCAAAAGCCAGCTCACATATTGCTTTTGCCTCGTTTTTATCATCTTGCTACTCTTTTTCCAACTGTTTATCCCTCAAGGATAATTTTTTTAATGCTTTCTTTTTTTCTTCTCAGAGTGGAACTTATTTTGCCAATGACTACTGAACCCTAGCTTTGTATTTGGGAAACTTCAAAATAATTAAAAAATTCACCCATTAATGTTTTACAGATATCAGTAAAACTTCTAATTCTTAATTTTATTCATTCTTTTAAAAAAGTGCAAGAAATGATCTTTCCAAACCTCTGGCCAAGTCTGCTGGCCAGGTTTATTTATACACGATCCCAAACTCCTGAAGTCGTAATAGTTCCAGGAAAAGTGGAAAAAAGGAAAAAAAATGCACTTTACGGGATCTTTCATTGGTTAAGTCCACATCTATTTCTGCTTGATATCCAAAGCCAATTTGAGCTTCCTGATCACCATAATTCCCTGGTTATTAGACTTGTTTATGTAATTCTAAAAATAGAGAGCAACTATATTTTTTTACATTAGAACATAAGTTTTTCTTAAAGACTGGGATGTTAAGGAAAGAAGCCACTAGGGGAAAAGGCAGGAAAAAGTTAAGAACATTTCCTTCAGCCAGCTTCTGAAACACACTGTGCATTTCCTCCCTGCATGAGTTGGAGAACAGTTTTGGAGAGCCGTTGTTTCTCAGACACTTTAATCTCATGGCTGGTTTCAGACAAGTATTCACAGCTGTGTGAAGCAACTGAGAATCTGCTATTTGCAATTATTATGCTCCTCTTGATCTATAAGGACCTGGAGTGCTTACACATGGCTCCTTTTGCCCTGTCAGTCCCACTCCTGTCCCTGCTGGCTCAGTATGGAGCATCCCTTGTCTCTCCCAGAGGACATTTCCCCCCGGGCTGGCTCACACCCCATCCCCACCATTCCTGCAGAAGGGTCCTGAACGCTCTGTAGTCAAGCCAAGTCGTCCCTCTCCCTTCAGCTCTCTCAGTCACCTGTGTGGACACCATTGGCAGCTCACATTCTACACCACTAAGATCTACCAGTACTAAAATTGCTTCCTATTTTCACTCCTCTATTTGCTGGACACAACAGGCTGCCTGTCGTTATGTTTGCTTTAAGTCTAAACAAAACCAAGTATTTCACACACAGTCCCCTACCAAAGTATTTTATATTTATATTATAAATATATATATTTATTGTATTATATTTAGGAATGTTCATGGCACTTTCTCTCCTGGGGAGAGTAAGAAGTAAGAACTTTGAAAACATAATTCAGCTTCTTCATTCCTGAAGCTGGTAAATGTTAGAATACAATTTTTTCTAAGATATGCAAGATCAGGTTCATCAGCTGGTTCAAGGTTATATGTCTCCATGGTGCAGGTGAGAAAAAACCCAAGTCTGAGCATAGAGCCTCACTTCTGCTTCCTGTGAGCCATAAGGCACTTATGAACAGCCCCATTTTTCTCCCTGTCTCTCTCCCAGCAGGGCTCAGTAAAAAATATCGTCTTCGCTTTCCAGGCCTTGTCTTTCTCACACCTGTAAACACCACAAATTATACCTTTGGAAACACATGTTAATCCTATTCCAGAAACATGTGCTTTTCCTGATGACTGCTCGCTTGGGGCTGTCAGTGATGTCCCTGCTGTGCATTATGTGTGGGTGGGAGGCTTGGCCATGTCACACACGCAGAACACACGCTTGCCTGAGAAGGGAAGGCACTAAACAATGCTTACAGGAGTTCCTGAATTTCGCCCTGAGTTACCGCCAAACACCCGAGTCCTGAATTTGAATGCACTAACCCCAAGGAAAGCTCAGTGTTAAACTCAGCTATGCTTCCCATAATTCACACGATCTCAGGTCCTGCAGCAGGTCAGACCAGGTGTCCATGAAATGGTAACAGGTGGCTCTAGGATGAATTACCTTGCTCTTTAAATACACATCTCCCAGTAAGAAACTATACCACATTACACAACACTAGAACATAATATCCCAGCAGCAGGTTCTGAATGTGGAACTTACAGACAGGGAGGGTAAAAATCTGTCACAATCACCAGGCAAAATTCCCATGCTTTGGTTGTCCTGCTGTTCACTTTGCTTCCAGCCTTCATTCCTTTCCTACTGTTCCCATCCACCCACCCAAGAGTCCCAAAGGCTGTGTGACAGGGGCACAGAACTGGACTCAGAGAAACAGACTTTTACCACCATACAATATCATCTTCTTTTCATATGGGTAATTTAACCTATCTTCCACCTAAAGCACTTCAAGGACCCTACACAAGTGCACATATGCAAGAGAATAAAGGTATTTGTAATGAAATCTGTAGGCATAGCATTTACCAGGTGGGACATGAACAATCACCAGAGACCTTTATTTGTTTTCTAGAGAAGCACCTTCTGAGTGCCAGCAGCAGGGCAGATAGTTATCCAAGTTTGCCAGGTCAGTTTTTAGCATGAGCTGCTCCCGTTCGTCTCCTTGTCCCCTGCTCAGTGTGTCTGCCCCTCCCAGCACGCAGCAGCCTTGAGAGGAAAGTTACTGTGCCCAGAAAGGGCTTGGCACTGCACTAATGTACACTGACAGTGTGTTTTCTTCCCTGGCACCCAGCCACGCACAAATCCCCTCTCTGAGTCACTCCCAGTGAGAAAACCAACACCGGCATTCTGCTCTGTTGAAATGCTAAGGCTGAGAGAGCAAATATAAAAGGAGCTGCCCATCAGAAGGGGCTGGGGATGAATTGATGTCTGAAAGCATCAGAGGCAAGGGGAGGGAATTCCTCTAAGTGCAGTGTAACGCTGATAAGGGGGAAGAAAAAGAGTAGTGAAGGATGCTGGAAAAATACCACTAGGCAGAGCAGATGATGTACACTCCCATCAGTGACCTATAGCAAAGTCAGGCCTCCCAGGCTGGACTCTCACTTTCTGCTTTTCCTCTTATTTAAATTGCCATAACATTTCTTGCAGACATCAGGGCCAGTTTTGTCCTGCTCCTTACAAATATGGCAGATGCCATCTTGGCAAGTACCAGGGTTGAAACAGGGACCAGCGAAGCAATAAAAGCAGGATTCTCTGCAGCTTGAGGTGGGAAGCCAGGCCAACAGCTGGGAGCTATAACAGACCAATATCCTCTGCAGATTGGGCACAGATGTGGACATGTAACCACAGGCCAGGGTGTTACACAAACACATCATGCGGACAAACTGTGCCTCAAATGCTTGCAGCCTAAACTGGCAACAGGCAGAGGAAGAACAGGACAAGCAGAAGATTGCAGTGAAGGTGAGAAATGAGACTTTAATTTTTTTGAGAGTGAGAGCAGAGCATGGCAGTTAATCCAGATATCTCCATTACTAGAGAAGAGTCAGTCACAAAACTGCACATCTTCTAATAGATTTTTTGTGTCTGTCTGCAGGATCCGGAAATGGAGAGGAACCTCAGGGGACATTTTCTTAGGATCTTAGCTCCCCTCAGGGTACTTGCCAGTGTTATTGAAGTGGTTAGTTACTTTACACAGGAATGAAACAGGTGGAGGAGAATAAGCCAGAGGCTTGCTTGGCTAAAGGTAACCTGTCTTCTGGCTTGGAAAAAAAGCAGAACAAATGTCAGCAGGGCTCCATTCAAGCACTCCAGTGACTAAACCCTCTTGGAAGCCTTTAGACACAGCTTCTCATACTTGTCTCTGAAGGTAAAAATATGGCAGGGCATACAAGTCAGAGGTCACTGTGTGAAGACATCTAATTTTGAGCGAGATACTAATAACAGGAGCATCTCAGGCGTGTTTGGGACCATTTACAGAATCACCAGCTGGCAGTTCTCTCCCAGCCTTTCCTCAGAGCATAGGCATAAAAAGCAGATATAAAACCATATAACTGATTACAGACACTGCATATTTGAAAGTGATCCTATGCTCCAGGCTGCTAAAAGCTTGTTTGAAGAGCAGATTTCTGTGTTTAAAGCCCTCTCTGACCAGGCACTAGTTAGAGACAACAGAGCTATTGCGTTAGAGAGAGAGGAAGAACTGCCACAATATTGCAGCCTTGCAAGGAGAAAACGGAGATGAACTAATCTATTTCCATAATTGCACAGAGTTTGTGCTATTAGACCAAACAATACACAGTCCATACACCAAGCTCATACAATCTCATACACAATAAACCAGGATGCCCACAGGACCCAGTACGACTTGGTGGGTTTAGGCAGATAGTCCAGTCCACACGACTCTGAGAAGCAGTAATCAACGGAACAAATAAAAATATGGGCAGGCATCAAATTACTTCAAATACCCAGGAACAGCACAGGAGACTAAACCTTTATTATGTGGCAGCCACCGTGAAATGGGGTGTATAAATAAAACTAAGTGAAAATGGAGATTGCACGCAAGGCAGAAACTCTATAGAGCTCAGCATCTCCCAGGATCTCATGCTGGGCATTGCTGATACAACTACACTATCTCTGGTAGCTGCTCCCAAAGCGGCCTCATCCTGGCTCCTGTCAGTGTTTCATGACAGGAGCATCTCCCCTTGGGCAGTCTCTCTCTCTGAAATGCATCTGTGCAGCCCCAGCGTGCAGCACCCACTCACACAGGCCCTCACAACCAAGTTGGTAGCAGTTGCACCCACAGAATCTGTTTTAGAAGGGGAATAAAGCAGAAAAAGCCAACACACACCAAATCAGGATTAACCAAAGCCACTCAGCCTGTATAAACAGTGTGAGAGGAAAGCACGCTTCTGATGCATAGTGTGAGGCTTCACAACACTTCAAGCTGTAGTAAGACCCTTCTACATTCAAGCTATGTGAGAGTCATCAGTTACTCCTAGAAGCAGTCAGGGTGTGGAAAGATGAAGCTGGAGTTATATCCAAATCTTATGGCTGAGGACCCTCACGAGGATGGATGTTTCCTTGGCTTCCCCTCCTTCTCCCAGAATACACAGACCAGCTTAGACCACCCTCTATGATTGCTCTGGCATAAAACTTTTGCTTTTCCCAAAATGTGGCTTCAGACTTCAGAGCTGTACAGACACACACATGCAGAGCTACTCATGAGTGCCTAAACACAGAACATGCACAGAAACACCACCAGTCATGGCAGGGCTTCTGCAAAGCCCAAATCATGGGCTGGGGCACATGTGTAGCTGAGATGAACCAGCACAGATATGATTTTATTTTCACCACCTGAAGATCTAAAGCTAAATGTCTCTTTATGCTCATTTAAAACAAGCTGAAGAGACAAGTTGCAGCTCCCAGGAGAAAGCATATTCTTGTTTGAAGATAGAGCAAGCTTCTCATTCTAACAGCAGAACCAGGTGCTGCGCTGGTATCACTGCCCTTGAACTTGCCCTTGCCTGAGTCATCTCTGAGATGGTTGAAGCTGACAGGTTGTTTAAAATCAATGCCCACGGATTATATTCAGAGGGAGCTTTAAAATATTTTCTAATTATTTTTGCTTCCACTCCACCAAACACTGTTAATCAAGAGCTATTACCAAAACACGCTGCATTGTAGCAGTGCTATACGCCACAGGAGAGGCACCAGTTGGGTTGGACACCTTCCAGCTCCAACTGTCAGATGACCAAGCTGTTTTCATTCTTAGAATAAGGTGCTCTTTATGAGAAGGGAATTTACATTTTTTCTTTATCTATGCAAAATGCAAAGGGGAATGCTTGGCTGTGGGGAAATCAAGCTGCCTGGCTGGAATTTGCGTTTTGGTGACTATTCACTACCAGCGATACAGGTAAGACTTCTCTTCATTTATTCTTTGATTCATTTGCCAGGTGTTATTTCTTCATGTCACACAAAAAGACCTGACCTGTGCTCTCCCTCTGTGGGTGTGACAACATGCAACACCCAACCCCTTCCTGTGAGTGCAGTAGGAGAAAATTGGAAGCAATTTTGCAGCTCCAAAACCTTGTGATGCAGCTCTAAGTCTTGCACTGGTTTTAGGACTTGGCTAGCTGTGTGTCATACATAGCAGTTTGTTTGCAGAGACTTCACACTACTCCTGCTTTTTCCTCTATTTTGCATCCCTAATTTTTTTACACCCAAGTCTCAGTATGGGAAAATGTGAATAAAACACAGAACAAACCTTAGTGCTTCAAACACAGAGTTATCTTAAAGCACCACAGCAAGTGCAAAAAGCAGAACAGATTCTAAAGAGGAAAAGAAAAAAAACCAAACTCCACAAAGAGAAAATTTCAGATTTGTCTAACAAGTGACCCTTTTCTCTGTAGAAAGCTTCAGAGATTCAAAATCCTTTTCACAATCCCCCTAACTTAGAATTGGTAAAACATTAAGTTACCCATGTTTCAGTGCTTTGAAGTTTCATCCTGAAAAATGTTGGGAAATTTTTGAAAGAAGCTTTGCCATACATTGGTAGTTTACATTAGAATTGTTATCAACATGTAGAGACTGTATATAAATAAATAGAGAAAAAGTACTTGATAAAATAATTTCAGTAAAAATTGCACAAGATTAATTTACTCCAGGGTGTTCTAAAAATTAATCTGTTTTAAAATAATTTATTTTCAAAGCCTTTAATTTAATCTTTCCTCAGAAACTCTGAAAATTTATATTAAGAATTTCAAAAGCCCTTAAAAAAAAGTAATAATGTAGTAATACTTCTGTTAGTTAATTAATTTATCATGCAGCAGCACTGAATCTAATGAAAATGAGTCCAAGACATTAAATGCATTCTTCAGTCTGGATTTTCCCCCAGCTGGTTTCCATCCATGGCTAGGCATATTTTCCTGATCACCATGGTGGGTAAAGAGATCCCCATTTCACCAAAAAACCCCACCCCAAACAAAAAGACCCACAGCAAACAAACAAACAACAAAAAAAATCCAAATCACATCTTGATCCTGAAGATCCTGAACTGTTCCTATCTGGAGTGTTTGTTCAATTTTACAACTATATTTATTGATTTAAAGAGTGTTTTCATGCTGGCTCTCCTCCCAGGCATGTTTAAACAAGCAGCAGCACACGGTGCCAGGACACAACACAAACGTGTTCTATAGACAAGTAAACAAAATACCCCATGGCTTTAGCTGCCCACACCACGAAGCGATTTTGAACAAGTCACTTCAAATTATGTTTCAATCTCTGGACACAAAGCAGAGTTGGTTTAGAGTTTTTGGCTGTGTTTTGGGTTGTGGTTTTTTTTTATTGCTTTGGTTTTTAAGCCATTGGCTGGCCCACACTCCCCAAAGATGTGGGCTATTCATTCTGTTCCAGCTTAAGGACTCAAACTGGACTTGATTTCAGTAAGGAGCTCACGGTCTGTAATGTGGTTATAATTCAGGCTGGGATCACAGTGAGCCATCTCTACCCTGCATGGCTCGTGTGGCTGCAGGCAGGACCAGGCGCCAGCACAACCAGTCCAAGCAGACTGGTTTTGATGGGCCCAGACTGACCACAGCGTTGGCCGGACAGCTGTGCCACGGCGCAGGAAATGGGAACCGCAGCCCTCGGCACGCCGGTCAGCCCGGCCCCACCGCAGCCAGGTTAAAAAAAGAAAGCTCAGAAAGGAAAATGGCATCTTTTCCTGAGAGCCAAGGTTACTCCTCACCATAAATCTGCTGGCAGTGGCATGGAGGGACAGCCCAGCTCCTCCCGTGTGGAGCTGCCACCAGCCCGCAGGAAGCGACCGCCTCTGCCACAGGCCTGGGCAGCTGCTGCCACTGCCATGGCCATCCATCCCCAGGACACTGCGGCAGTAATTTTCCTGTCGTGCAGGCTGGAGGGAGGAGAGCGACCCACACGTGGCTCCATGAGAGATCACAGCCTCGTCAGCAAGAGCTGAAAATACCCGTGAGAGCTGGCACGGCCTCAGAGCCACAGCCTCCCCCTGCCCTTTCCTCCACAAACACCTCCCTGAGTCATGGATCGGCACCAGGGGCTCCCCCATCCATCATAAACTCTTCCTGGAAGACCAGCACATCTCGACCTTGGACCAGCCATTTCCCCCATCACTGGCATTTCTCCTTGCTATTGTTCGTGTTAAAACAGCCCTTTCAAAATTTCTTTTCTTAAAAATGCGTTGCGAGTATTGAGATGGCTCTGCCAGAGCCCAGCAGCACTCCAGAGGGTACCAAGCACAGCAGGCACAGGGAGTTACCAGCAAGGAACACGACTGTGGCTGTCTCAGCAGTACCCAGGGGACTGCACCTACCCACCAGCCCCGATGGTGAACCAGCCCTGCCTTACCACAGCCACCATTCTGGGCTCCCCAGGGCTGGAGTCTCAGCAGCTGCTGCTGAATTCACTCTAAAATGGCCTTTTCAGTCTCAGCTCCGTGGTGGAACATGCTGGCAAGGAAGGAGGTGAAGGTATAACAACCTGGATCCAGTCCTCCTGCACAACTGCTGGCAGCACAAAACAGGGCACCTCCCTGCTCCTTCTGTCAAAATTTTTGCTATCAGGCACTGCCTGTATTCCATGCCAGAGAAAGAAAGAGCTTGCTCCAAACCTGGAGGACCTTCGCCCCCACCCCTTTCATTCTTTTCTCTGTGCTCATGTCTCCATCCCACTGGAATATTTACTGTTGTGACATCAACTTGCACCAAGAGCCAGGAGGCATCTGACAGCATTTTGTCAGTGACAGACAGCACAGACTTCTTCTCTGGTTCCCATTTAGTGAAGAAACAATTCTTTACATGAGGCAAACCACCACAAGCTCAGCATTTAGAGCCTAAGTGCCACATTAGATGGGAACATTAGGATCTTCTGCTGTGTAAGATTTTGGCACCTCCTCACTTTTATGGTTGAGAACTGTTGACATGATAAAATAAAACCCCAAACTGAAGTTCAAGATGTTTATTATGCTGAGGAAGAGAATTGTATGGTGTGGGAAATTTCCAACACAAATAATTATGACCATTATTTTGAGGCATGACCACAGTGTTCCATATTTGCAGTCTGGGCGTGGGTAGGTTTTGTTCCATGGCAGCACATCCATCAAACCTCACTGCCCTGCGCACAGCTGTGGTTCTGAGGGCACTCACGCTAAGGGATTCAGATTCAGAGACCTAAGGCAAGTCACAAGTGTCACTGGAGTTAACACCAGAGAGGAAAAAGCAATAGAGCACCATGACAGAGCATTTAAAGAGCTGGGCAATCATTAAAGGAGGACAGGGATGACTGGAAAATAAGAAATCACTGAAGGACAGCATTTCAGTGGGCTTTCCCTGCACCCCCTCAAGCACCAAAACATATTACAATTACTTTTAAAGGTATTACTAATTCTAACAGTCATTTTATGGACAAAACCAACAACATATTTGCCTCCTTCCTAAGGTGTTTGCACTTCATCACTAAGCTGACACTTTTCAGATGAACTGGTTTTTTATTGTGGAGCTATTCTAAAGCAGACTGTTTTGTTGACTAATAGTTGCTGCACACAGAGGTTTGTTACTCTAGGGTTGCTCATAAGTACCTGATTTTAAAATAAAAAGGAGGTGGATTATATTTTTGATGAGAGTTAAAAATATTATTAGAAGTTCAGAAAAAGTCACAGTAAGAGTGGTTTGCATAGGAGCCTCACGTTTTTACTTCAGGGCCCCCAGTTATTTCAGCCAACAAATAGGAGAACAAGGTGTTTGCAGCCTAACTAACCTTCTACATGTCTCTAAAGGTACAAAATGCACTGACATGAAATGCCAAATCTGAGGTCTTTTGTAAACAGTCCCATTTAAGCCACTCTCCCAAGTCCACAGACTCTTCCCCCATCTCCCTAATAGTACAAAACTTACTCAGGTTTAATGGTACCACTCACAGTAGCAGAATTGCACAGTATTCAAGTTTCGAATACTGCAAAAACCTTTACTGATGTGTTTCGCTTCCACCTGACAATGACCACAGCTGGGCTGAGAGCCAAGCCTTCAGTCCAGCACAAAACTGAGAAATCAAGGAAACGCCATTTGCATTGACTCAAAACATGTTACTAAAAAGTATCAATTGTTTAATGGCCTTTAAAAATGAGAAATAGCTCCAGCTCCTCCAAAAGGTCTCTCTTGTGCTTATTTAACCATATTGAAAGCCTGCTGGATTTTTTTTTTTTAACGGGGGGGTTGTGGCAGAAATAGGAATAGACAGCAGAAAGGAGAGGCTGTTTGTTCTTCATTCTAAATTTAGACCAACACATCACTGAATTTCAAAACTGTCAAGATGTTTCAGCATTTCTATAATATTTTATTCCAAAAACACTGAAGCAGAACATTTACGCTTTTTAAAGTAATGGCTCCTTTCAGCAGAAACAATTTGTAAAGAACAACCTGAAAACTTCAGGCACAAGGAAAGGAAGGGTTGAACAGAGACTTTCCTGTTCTCTAGAAGACCACCTGTCCCCTTGCACCCCCAAAACTCCCCCAAGCAAAACAACCAACCAACAAAACCCCACCAAACAAAACCAAACTTCATCATTTGAGGACATGACTACACATACGTGTACAAAGTAGCACATAAGTGCCACAAATTTGAAGCCTAAGGACTTCTAGAATAAAGCTATATGTGAACCTAATTAATTATGATTAACATCCAAGCAACTCACAATATAGGCATTCCCAGATAATTACTGCATCCATGGGATCATTTGGGAAAATAAATCCCCTCCCAATGAAAGACAAAGGAGTATGGCCTTTTCTCATGAGTTTCATGCCCTTAAAACCAGGAAACATCTTTCACACGCCACCCATTTGAAAACCTCTGTTTGCATTGTGAAGACAGTGCCATCCTTCACACAACAAACATCCCCTAGTTTTTCTCATCCATCATCGTTCCTCTGTTAAAATTGCAGTGACCAAACAGCAACTTCCCAACTTCTCAACTCTGTAGTTCTCTATAGTAGAAACACCTGGATCAGAGGTTTAAACAGACCATACACATCATCTGCTCCATCCAGTTACTGGAATATTTTAAATTTAATTAGGGGTCCATATTGCCTCTTCCTACCTGCTCGCAAGTTCTGGAAGCTCCCTGCGCAGGTTAAGTGAGTTGCTGCTCTCAATCTGCATTGCTCTGCTCTCTACAGGAGAAGGAATGCTTCCAAAGCTAAGGACATGATGGAAATGGATGAGCTATGGAGCCTGTGGGGAGTCTCCCCCTTTTACCACCACGCACCTTGAACAAACTAACCTGAGCATTTAAACGTTTGTACAGCAAACCTCTGCTTCACACCTCTAACTGGGGCCCACCACTCCACTGCCCCCCAAAATGAAAGCGAGCGATCCCACCTGTGTCTGGACACCTCAGCATTACACTGACTTTGCTCCAGGTATTTCACCTGTTTCACTCCCCAGGAAGCAGATACAGAAGGCATCAACCAAGCCACCTGCCCACACCTCACAGCCCAGCAAACGTGACACTGCCAGAGCAGCAACACAGGAACTCGAGCACTGCTTTCTACAGAAATAACCACAGCAAAGGAAGCAACTCTAACCTTCTGCCACGCCATCCTGCCAGCACACCTCAACTTTAACCTTCAAGGTTTGCCCCATCCCTGGCCATCCTGCTGAGGCTGCCAAAAAGGGTGCAATTAGCGTCATTTGTGATGGCAGGATCTGCAGGGCTGACATACGACCCTTTGGAAACTGGACCGTACCCAACATTTCTATTTCCCCAGGCCATTAAACAGCTGTCAGAGTGCTGACCTATAATTCCTCCCATCCCATCCCATGCAAACTCTGAGTTGATGACAAAACATGGAAGGCTCTAGGTACCCGCAGTCGCCCTGGCGTCTAGAACAAGGCACTGTCTAATCCACAGTACCGCCCGTGCAATGGCCAAAAGGATTTTGCAGCCAAAGATAAACACATCTCTCCAGTTTCCAGCCAGCTATAGCTTCTAAGGCAGGCAGTCCTCTCTCCTACTTCATACAAGGAAGGAACTGCTTGTTCTTCAGGAAAGATGTCTGGCCCACCTGCCGCCACCTACCAAAAACAGATCGGTCACCTTCAATTCTGGCAGGAATCTCCCCCATCAACAGTGGGTTTAAATGGCTTTCAATCCCTTGAGTATCAGCCTGGGAAATTCCTTCAGGCTGGTTGATAACATCATTTTAATGTTGATATTCACAAATGTAAAGAAAAATAAATCTACATTTGCTTGGCAGTGATAAAATACCTTTTAGATCACAGGTTTCAGCAGCAATTTTTTCCCCAGAAAAATCCAAGTAGAAAATGAAGGACTGAAGCGGCAGAATCTTAAGTTACAAATTCTCTTCATCCCCTCCCTTTTTTTTTTCATTAATTTGTTTACATTCAGCCGTTTTTCCTCTTCTGATTGCCACATATTTTCTTCCTCCCCCCTTCCTTCCACCCTTTACCATTCATACATATGATGTGTTTGTGTTATGGAGGACTATGATACTTCATCTGCATGTTAGATGGTAAGAGCCACTCTCAGAGTGCACACTAAGACTGAAATTTGTAAAAAAAATAATTCACCTCATAACCTCCCCCTTTAAACCACTTTTAATTCTGCCCTATTCCCTTTACTTCTGCTCTCTTATCTGCTATGTGCGAGAGGTATTCCCCATGTGGGTGGACACAGCAATAGCTGAGAGAGATAGGAGATGAAAGCCTGTTACCTGTTTTTTATTTATGTCCTGTGAAATGCAACCTGCGGAGCTACACGAGAGCCCCTGTAAACAAGGTGAGGGCCAGTTGCTTTATACAGCATGGAAAGTTTCCATTTCTTGGAATAGACAGGTCAGCTTGGAAGGAAGTCAACAGTCAAGGTCTTTCTCCCTCTTTAGGGCTCATCTGAAACGCAGCTAACCCCAAACGTGCTGCCCAGGAGCCAGGAGAGCCAAACAAACAGATCAGTGTGAGGCACGGCCTCAGCTGTGGTGCTGTTTCCATTTCTTGCCTGGCCAGGCACCCTGAGGTGGGCTCGTGTTGTCAGACTATGATTTGCTCAGCTGCCAGGCTCAGCAGTCTGGAGATTTCTGCTAGAGAAGCACAGTTGGGACTGGCAAGCAGCTCTTGTCCCAGGGTTAATATATGCCTGTGTGCCTCCCCTGACAGGCTTGGGAAGCCAAGGAGAGAAAACCTGAGAAGTGTTGCAGAATTAGATCAGATGGCCCCGAGCCATCTTCCCAGTATTGGGTACTCAGAGAGCTGGGGGACAGTCTCAGATATGAGTTTCACACTGGTGGGCAGGTCCAGCACCAGCAAGGGTGGAGAGGAAAGTTCATTTGCACCTCTGCTCTCCTTCCCAGCTCACCTCTTGCACCATCTGAGTACTCTTTCTGCTTTGCTTTCCCTCCCATACCCAGCAGTGCTCTTTCCTCCCCTCCCAGCTCCCCACATGCAGTTCAGCTCCAAGCTGTCACTCAAAAGGTTGACACTTCTGAAAAATGTCCAGATACTTCAGCTATTTCTATTCTGCCTGGCATAAGGTGAAAATCTGAGTCAGCTGGCTGTGCTCTGTCAGGTTTTTTGCAGCCAGCGTCCTGCCTCTCAAAAACACCCACCTAATTTTGGAAACACCAGTCTTAACTTCAGTGCTCCTGATGAGAAGCAGAAAAACACACTCAGCTTAATCCCAGCTGCAGAAAAGAATCCAGAGAAAGGAAGATGCCTGAATATTTAAAAAAAAATACTAGCTCCTGCTCACAAACATTTTATGTAGTTTTTATGGGAGGAAGACAGAAGCCTCTTGCCAAACACATTGTCTGGGCATAATTATTTCTCTCTCCTCCTCCCCCTGCCAAGCTAACCTCCCTCTGAATCAGGCCATAAGGGAGGAATGGAGCCAGACAGGACTTCTACACATTCTGGCTCGACATACTGCAAGTGTAAGCTGTCAGGCAGCACTGTAGCAGCAGAAAAGTGTTACTAAGTAGTATGGGAATATTAATAAGCAAGAGATGAACTCTAACATCTGTCACACAGCATCCTTCAGAACTGCAAAAAGAATAGAAAAGGAAGAAGAGAAGAAAACAAACTAATCGGCTGCTCAGGGCAGTACTCAGTCATTCTAGAGGGAACCACTTTACCCCAGGCCAAAAGCTTCACCCTGACAGTGGCCATTTGAAGTGACTGGTAAGCTTGAGACTTGCAAAATTGGTTTACCTGTGCTCCCAGTGACATCAAGAGTAAACTACAGATAGGTTTCAGTGAAAAAAATAACATAAATAAAAGAGAAGCACTTTTCAAAAGCTCAATTTTATATTCCAGCTCCAAAAGCAGTAAAAAACCCACCCCAATCCCAAACTTCAGCTCATCCTATTTCCATGCCATAGGATTAGCTCTACCTTTGTCATGCCTTGTCAGCATTTCTCCAATTGCCCTTAGAACTTTGAAATTCTAAAGGCTCTGTACACTCCTAAACCATCTGTCCCAGGACTTCACTGCCTTAAAATCCTATCAAAACCTGCTTCTTCAGCGGCATAAATCCATTCCTTCTTTACAGTGTGCCACAAAACACAGTTTGGTCCCTTTCTTTTTGCAGGGATTTCAATAGAAAGCTTTTTTTAGTACCTGAAAGCTGTAAAGGCTGGAATCACTAAGCACTAAAACAATGTGCACCAACACTGTGGTCTCTCATTAATATCCCCTAGAAAACTGCGAAATACAGACAGCAAGGAGTTCAAACCTGGATAGGAAACCACACCACCTTTAATGCTTATAGAAAAGTAAACTGCTGTGGGGTGCAATAGCAAGAGACAATATTTAGAGGCCTCACAATGACCATCACCAACCTGCCAGTTTCTAGGCAATTAGTCTTTTTTACCTACTAGTACCAAATAGTCATCTACCAGCCATGAGATATCTTTAATAATGGTTTAAAAACCCCATAGTAAATTCTCAATATCACTCACCCTTCACAACCTCTCCTCATTTAAAGGTGTGTCTGATGTTAAGCCAAACTTGCAAATGAAAAACTCTCAGCCTTAAGAGCAGAAACAGCAGCAGGGCCTCTTGGAGCTGCACCTCGTCAGGTTAACAAGGCTGCCAAGGTGCCTCTTTCCTGGGCTGGTCAGGTGTGCTCTGGCCTTTCCCCACAAATCCTGTGGGGAATCTTCATCCCCAATTAATTCTTCTGCAGGGCTTTGTGGTTTGCGACTACATTTAAAACGAGAAAAAGTCTGTGTGCTATTTCCAGCTCGGTTGTGGAACTTCTGGTGAAAAAGAGTATTTCTTATCTTGGAAACTCTGGCTTTAAATCTGAGCCCTAATTCAGAATTGAATTGTGGTTCTTTGCCTTTTTCTGATTAGTATTATCACCTGTCTGTTATTGGCAAATCAAACAGATGTTGCCTGGCATCAAAAGTGGCTCCTGCCTTGTAGTTTTATTAAGGTAGGCAAGAGAGCCTGTCATGTGTTAGCCAGGGAAAAATCAGGGAGGAATTTGGGCGTGGTCTAAGCACAGTGCTGGGGATGAAGCTCTGCTATGCTGTTCATTAAACTTAAAGTGTCATTTTGGTATCACTGAGAAAATCAGTTAATGTCCCTAAACCTTCTTCTCTGGAATATCATCTCCACACTGAACATAAAGCCATTGTCCCCAGTTATTCATCCCTGCAGGGGGGACCATATTTGCACAGTGCTTTGTGAACCTATGTTTTAAAGAATTAGCTGCTGGCGCCCAAGTCAGAAGCCATAAGTCATTCCACACCCTCCAACTAAGCAATTGGATTCTACTGACATCCCTGGGAACGTTCTCTCTGGCTCGAAGCTATTCTTACTTAGGTATCGTAAGTGTGTCCTGTAGCCAGCATTGTTTTGTGGCCAACACTACTGCTATAGCTCTATAAATCTGCAGACACTCTGCAGCAGGAGCCGAGTGCCAAGAAACTGCAGAGTTCTCTGCTCTGCTTACAGTTTGGGAGCACATGTTGGAGCAATACAGCTAGACAGATGTGGCATCCTGAACACCTGATAAAGCTACTTGGGGACTGGAGAGGGACTTCTTCATGTTTGTCAACTGAAATTATCTTTTTCTGCTCAAATGTTACAGCAAATGAATGAAAAATAAACAGGAGACATTGAATATTAGTACTTCTAGGACCTATACCCAGAAGAGGTATAGTTGGCAGTCACTGGGGGTGTCTGTGTCTTCTCAGTCTTCCTTTCCTCCCCTGCCAAATCAGCTACCAGGCTTACTTTCCTCTGTGGTATGGAGAGGGTAGCAGCATGCTGGGGGATTACTTACTGCAGGAAAAACAGCCCCTTCACCGAGCAGAACAAAGAGAACACCAGTCCAAGCTGATGGGGCCAAAGGGACTTTGCAGCACTGCGAAACCCACCTTCCCATCTGTGCAACTACTGCAGGAGAGAGCTGGGGATCCCGGGGATGCTCTCTCTTGGCACCCTCCCAGGTTCTCAGCTGGCTGCTCTGCTCCTGCTTGGTGTGAATGAGAGAAACTCTGGCTTCAGATGCTGTTCTGCCTCTTTCCAAAACCCTGCAGTCTGGCAGGAAGGGAGGTGCTTTAGCAGGGGGAGCTCAAATTTATTCATTACCATTCAGTCTGCTGCAGAGGACAGCTCTTGTAGAGCAGGTGGCAGCATTACAGTGACAGCAATACCTACAATAGCTCTGCAGCAGTCATTAGCATTCTGCCAAAAGCCGTAACACAGCCCCTCCTAGGCCTTCCTGCTCCTCTAACCACTGCTCCCGCCCACAGCAGCTGCATCCCCATCCTACCACCTGCTGCAGGTGAGCAAGTGTGTGCCAGTCTAACCCCCAACCATTCCATCTTCTCCAGCACAGCATCTGCTGGGCACGACAGCATTCCTCCCAGGTCAGGTACTGACAGACAGTGGCAGTCCTGTCCGTGGAGCTCCTACCTGCCTGAGAAGATGGCAGGGGAAGAGAGTGGAGAGTTGCCAGAGCTGTTCTGACACCAGCTCCCTGTGTCATGTGCTGTGGCCATGGGATTGTGCCCTTGGGCTGGCTCTCCAGTGCCTGCTCAGCGGGAGTGGGCTACTGTCTGCCCTTGCGGCTCACAGCGCAGGAGGGGAGCTGCAGAGAGCGGCTGCTCCGCTGCCGGGATGGGGACAGTGGGTTGTTATTATTTATGTTGTGGTGCTGCCTAATATGTTCTGGGTGCGTTCCAAAGGCACAGAGAAACATGGGCCCTACCCTGGAGAGCCATGTATAATTAAAAGAGCAGTCAGTGCATTATCCAAGCTGTGGGCTCTCCTAACAAGCCATCCCTCCCATTCAGAGGATTGTTTGAGGCTGAAGGGAGTGCTGGGGATCATGCAGACCACCCCAACCACTGTCATGGACTGGGATTTATTTAATCTTCCCAGAGCAATGGCTAGAAGCTTGGAAGAGATTCCACAGTGTCCCCTGATAGTTTGTTCCAACTGCTGTAACTCTTCTTGGAATGATGAGGTTTTTTCCTAATATTTATACTAAATGTTCCCTGCTGCAGCCTCAAGCCATAACAGCATTTTCTGTCATTTTACTAATGAGAGTATTTGATGTGCGCTCTTCCTCAGAACATCCCTTAATATATCTGAGCACAGCCAGCCTGTCTCCTCCGCAGTACGAACTATCCCAGGGCTCCCAGCATTTCCTCAGAGGCCACAGCACTTTCGTGGGTCAGTGCACAGCTCCAGTCAGTTTGCCTGTCTTCATCTCAGCTGGTACAAATGAACACTAAACACAGAATCTTTCTCTGGCTCTCTTAATAAGCACCACATGGCCAAAGCTCTTCACGCCGCCAGCATCCAGGTCCTCTGAGCTCTTTGCACACCATTGTTTGGGAGCCTTCACAGCCATTGACACCGTGAGGGACTCTCGAGTTGTAATTGGACTCTTTTGTTACTGATGCAGACAAGTAACTGGGGGTGCACAAGGTGCTCCAGAAAAACCGTGGTGAAACTCAGACTGCGTCCAGAAGTGCTGTGGGTGGACATTTATGCCATGCTCCCTCCATTCTGCTGCACACATTTCTCTGCGTAAGGATGAAGAAACACACCGATGTGATGTCCTGCTCACACAGACCTGGAAAATCAAACTCTTAGACAAAGCCAAATGAATTTAGAAGCAGATTCATGAAATTATTAATGAACTGGGGAAATATATTTTCTCTCAATTTCTCCTTGTCTCTCGTAGATTACAGGTAAAAGCATACATGTTGTGGTCTCAGCAGTGAAAACAAAATTAATTGTTTATTGCAAGTCTTCCTGGGTAAAGCCTTGCAGAACCATTTTCTAATCTCTGGTCCCCCAGCGAAGCCCCTGGAAAGGAGCTCAATTTCTGGTAGCATCGTGTGGCTATGCAAGACCTTTCATTGGTGTCAGAGAACCCAGAATCCTAATCCCCTCTGAAAATGTTTTGTCACCATTAGTAAATAACTGGTTAAAGTGTGCAGCAGCTGCCTGGTCTTCTGCTCTGGATACAGCTGCATACCTGGGATTTTACCAGCAGTCATCAACAGCAAAGACTGGATGGATTAAACCAAGTCTGCATTTGCTGGTGATTTGTCTTGATAGAAATAAATCAATGAGAAAAGAGGAAAGGAAAGGAAAATAAAATAGAATGCAGGACAAAAGAGCTGTAAAGAAGGATGTTTTGCAGAGCTTGTTATGTGATTTCAGGTGGCCTTGCTTAATCCTGACTCAGAGAATTCATGAATATTCCTGACTTTAGGGGGGCAGAATTATGTTGTATAATGTTATTCTCTCTGAATTTTCTCCCTGAAATGCACACATGGACTTCATTGATGTTCTAGCCTTTGTACAGTGTTTAGTACTCATTAAAAAAGTATTTGCTTATTATCAGTTTTACCTTGCTTCTCTTGAGGTCCTGAATCACGTCCTAGGCAAGCTTATAGTCACTCAATCAGGAATAATCAGTGACTTTAAATGACCATTAGGCTAAAGTATTTAGGAAGAGCAGTCAATTAATAATCAAGCACTAGAGGATATTGCCTTGGTTTATTTCCAGGGCCTGCTTTGAAATTCCCCATGCATTAAGGGCTTGCAGAGTAGCCTAATGATTAGAGAAGCATAATTGGTATGACAAAGCCTGGTATTTCTTCTCAGCTTAGTAGCAGTGTGTCCATGTAAACATTGCATATTGCACTTGGCTGAGCAGCCGAGGTGAATCCCCTTGTGGCCGAGCTGTCCTCCAGCTACGGAAGGAGGTTCATACATCACGGAGCTGCTGGGAGCCTCTGCCAGCTGCCGTGAGCATCACCGTTTGCAAATCCAAGTGTTTGCTTTGCATAGTGTTTCACAAAGAAAACGAGACCTCAGCACGTAATCCCAAACCCCTGGGTTAACCTGAAGGAGGCTGGAAGCCTTTAAGGGGGGACAGCAAACTGCTCTGTGACCAAGCACAATGGCAACCATGGCCATCACGATGACACTGAGCAAAGGACACGTGGGACAGGCAGCTGTGGGCACTCACAGAATATCCACTCTGAGGATAGCGAGATGAGGAGCTTCACTGCCTGTGGAGCCTTGCAGGGACCATATGTGCTGTGACATGGCAGGATTCCCGAAATGCCAAGGCAAATCTGACAGGCTGTGCAGTCAGCACAGCCAGCAGAGCCAATGCAAGCCTTCCACTTTGGAAGAGGAAAGGATGCTGGAGTCTGGGCAGCCCCAGGGCCAAGAGGTTGCAGCTGCCTCGCTGATTTTGCTCTGGGTTGAGGCTGACAACTGCAAAAACATTCCACGACCTTGCTGTTCTTTGCAGGGTTTGTCACTCAAAGCCAATGTTTGGCTGGGCTCAGAGGAAATCACAGACTCGCTGTTTCAAACACAGGGAGCAAAATGAAAAGCCACAGCTGAAACAGCTGCTTCCTTCAGCCTCCCTGACCCCTCGGGTGGAGACCAAAGCAAGTTGCTTCCCCTATTCTCCTCACTGGCTCAGAGGACAGCCCTCATACATGCTATTTATTCTAAGCAGGGAGGAGCTCCTGAGGGACATCAGGTGAAGTTGGTGGAAATAAAATATTAAAAAAAAAAATTCTTAAAAGTGAGGTTTCAGCGACAGTTTTTTTCAGTTACAGTTCTTTTTCTTTCTCTACAGTATGAGAATGAAATAAGACATGTAAAACTTCCCTGAAAAATGAGTTTGTCCTTTGCTGAGAATAGACCCTATCCCAGGTGAGTGCCTTCACAGCTGGGCAGAGCCCCAAGACGCTGGAGCTTTTCCAAATCAGGCTGTAGCATTATCCTTTCAACTTCCTGCAAGGAAGATATCCCAGGGGTTCGAAGCAGGGAGGTCCACCTCACTGTGGTGTGCAGTGCTGGGGGCTCTTCCCTCCAGCTTGCAAATGAGAAACTTTCCCAACAGCGCGTTAGCTGAAACTCCCCTGGGAGAGCTGGTGGAGAGCATTGACAAATACTTAATGTGTGACTGCACCGAGATGGAAAATGAGCACTGAGATGTTCTGATGGGAGCATATTTAGAAAGAGCTCTGGGTATCACAGGTATCTTCTGATCCAGCAAGAAAGTTAGATTTAACTGCGTCCTTGTGTTGGGTGACCCTTCACTGAGGGCAGCGGGCTCAGAACTGAGCCTTCAGTTCACTAAAATTCTTTTTCCGCTGCTTGGATCCTTTGTGGGTTATTTGAGAGCAGGCAAACAAGTTGCAATAGGATGGGAATGAAACCCAGATTCCCTGTCCCAGGGCTCTATTTACCAGATTGTCATTCCTCGCAGACACAGTGCATGTGACTCATATCTGCAATGTCAGGAGGGAACCAACACACCCCAGAAAGTAAAAGAATGTTTCCAGACCTGCCCTGACCTAAAGTTCTCAGGATTTCAGCCTCCCTAGGAGGGGAGGGAAGGCAAGGACAGACAATATGGACAACTGTGCAAGAGCATTCCTCATTCAGCACAGAGAATCTTTCCCCAAAACGATCAAATGCCTCAGAAACAGATGATTTACTTCTACTGAATAGTCACTCCAGAACTGCACTTTTTAAAGAAGCCTGAAAACTTCTCTAATTTGGGCTAAACAGGTATTTTCACCAGAATATAAAAATAATCTTGACCAGTTCATGCCCTTCCATTTCAACTTAAACAGGTTTTAACACCCTGGTTCTGTGTGCCAGAACAACTGTACCCCCTCTTAGTCTCATCTTCTCAGGCAATTTACAACTTCCCTTCATCATTTTTTAACATTACCATCTCTAACCTCCCCTCTAGCTTGCTCCTTTCCCATTTTTTCCACTTTGGTGGTAATCCTGAATTTCTTAAGCTGTGTTAAAAATTCCCCATTATGACCTTATACTTTTATTGTTTCTCCAAAGTTTAGACAGATGTGATCTATTATATCTCCTTGGTCCAGATCAATTACCTTACCAAAGAAAACCATGAAGTTAGTCAGACATCATTTATCCTTTATCAACACTTGTAGTTTACCTCATTTTTCCATGCCTTCCTTGTATTTAATTATTGTTTCTTTCAATAATTGTTCTGATAGCCCTGTATGCTACAGTGGTCAGAGCGATCAGTTTATAATTACCCAGATTATAATTTTCCAGATGGCTTCCTCCCTCCATCTTAAGTACAGGTACTACATTTTCTGTTCTCTAACCATAGAGCACTACCTTTAGCTTGATGAATTAGTTAAAATATTTTCTAACAAACTTGCAATTTCTTGTGCCAGGTTTCCCAAATATTGAGGGTGAAGATGTTTTGGTTCCCCAGTACATGTTGGTTAAACACCTTGTATTTTCTTTCCCATTGGCCACCTTGTTTTTTTCCCCCATTCTGTATCTTTAAAAAGTACTTATTACAAGTTTGGGTCATCCCTGGACTCCTTAAAGAAAAGAAAAATTGGGGTACACCCACCATTTTCTGCAGCGGATTACTGTGCTTAGGTCACCCAACACAACTTGTATTGAGAGTAGAGTAACTCCCAGAACAAGCAGGAAAAACTGATTCTGATTATCCACTCTGAAAGTAAAGAAATGTTCTGGCTGCTGACAATGCCTCCCTGGAACACTTCTGGGCTGTCCATAGGCAGCTCATTTTTAGCCCTATAAGTTGAAACCAGTGTTGTATTAGATAACTATTTAATTTCAGCTGTATGTCTCGTAACTTCCAGAAAGAGTCCTGAAGTGAGACATGCAAATCATACAGATAAACTCAGTCTCCCTGTTTTAATTCCAGCTCCAGGATCTTTGAGAACACCCTGTCCCTTTCCCTACATAGAAAACTTATTAGTAAGTGGCCTTCACTCAGTTCAGATGGGCTTGTTGCCAGATGTCTCCACAGGCAAGATTGCTTTCTAACCTCATTCTAATAATAAATATGAACACTGCTTTCACAATACCTTTCAGCATGGGAATTCAAAGTGTTTTAAATATGCTGAGCATTTTAACAGCAATGAAGAACAAATTTTGTAAATTATGGTTTAACCATGTAACAGAAAATGAAAATTGATGTTGGGAAGAGTACAAATACAATGGGGTAGCTTTGGCTTTCCGATGGATGACAACCTACATAAGATCTTTGGGCAAACCTCATCTTTAATAGCCTTTTCCAAGCTCGTGGTGGTGCTACAGAGATCTCTTCAGGCAGAAGAGATGTTTCCTGGAGAGCAGTTTCTAGAAATGGGCTCTATGCAGCTGCTGAACAGCACAGCTCCACCAAAACAAGGGAAAGTATCCCCTCTGCTGCAGTCCAGTGGCACCAGAGAACACAGAACCCATGGAGAGGAGACACACTTTGAAATTGGGCTGTGATTTAGCTTTTCAAGTTCGTACCCTCATCTTTTTTTTTTTTTTATGCAGCATTTTTTTCTGCCTTAAAATATAATTTTCTTTTCTATCTCCCTCCAGAAGAACAGTGGCATGGCTGGTCTACTATTTTCTGAGATAGCAAATTGGCTGGAGACCTCCAAAGTCAGAAAGTGCTGGCAGCTGCCACATTTTTGTCACAAGTTTCTAAAATCTGGTTTTCATACAGTTCCAGCAACCAGACCAATGTGATAAATATAAATTTTGACATTCTTTTGATCCCCAACGATAGTAGAAAAAGGATGTGATAATTGAATGGCAAAAATGAGAGAAAATAAAAAAAGAGAGAACTCCAGGTCCTGAGCCTGCTAGTCTAAAGAAGTACAGCTGGCAAAGGTCTCAAAGGCAGGAACTTCATACAGTTAGTGCAAATAAACAGATGCTGAGTGATAGGGACACTTAGTTCTCTCTGAGGGGAAGCTGTAGCAGGATCCAAACCATGTTAGACACTCAAACGCAGGTGCAAATCCGCCAGACTCCCTTAGCTCTTGTGCTTATGGAAACACTTCTTTTCCATGTCAGTATTTTGAACTGAGTTTTCTCATATCAAGAAAGGAAGATTCTCAATGTTTTAAACTGGCTGTTTAACAACAGTAGAGATGGTGAGAGCTTGCTTTTTCCCCCACCCCCCCAATGGCAGATTGAAGTATTCTTGAATAAGAAAATATTTTTGTTGAGCTCAACAAGGACGCTTAACAAAGGGAGGTGTTAATACAGCTAGAAAATATAAACTGAATATAACTCCCTTCCTCTCTTGAGGGTCATAATTTTTTCTACCTATAGGTTCTCTAGTTGCTCTCAGTCTTTAATGAAATATAAGGTAGGGAGGGCTTAAACCACAAGTATATACTTTAAAAAACTGTGAAAAAACCCCCAAAACCAACCCATTGTAGCTTTACTCCATAAAGAAGAAAAGTTTAAAAAGTATCTGGGCTCTGTTTTTCCCTTTAACACCATCCTGTGGAAAATCACACCAGCTCTGTAGAACTTGTCAGTGCAGACTCCTTGCTCTAAACTAGGCAAAGATTTGATGCTATATGTTTTGCCCTTTGAGTGTGGGAAAACACCATGGGGGAAAAAAGTGTTAGTGCTTTCTATTTCTTGCATTAATCCTCTCAGCCTGCAGAATTATCATTATCATTCAAATAAAATGGTAACAAACCAAGCCATCTGATAAAAAGCCCAGGCCGGTCATAAATCCACTGGATCCCTTAGATTTAAAAAAGGGGGAAATGCTTTGAAGCAAAGAGGCTCTTATGCAATGCCAGCCCCCTCCCCGGGAGTGCTGAAACCTTTAATCACCTAAGGAGGGGGAGATGCACCGAGGCCTGGGAGCCCCGTGTCAATATTATTCCTCTTACATAACATCCTGCTTTATTTGCTGATCGAATGGGCTCTTNTTTTTTTTTTAATTAAACTGAACTTGTCCCTCCGATGCCAAAAAAGCTTAGTGGTGAATTGCAACCTCTCCAGAAGGAAAGCAAACCTCACCCACAAGCAAAAACAAAACAGCATGACAGATTGAGATTTGCTATCTGAAACCAAACAATCATTAACAACAAATAATCCAGCAAAGAAGGTTCAGCAAGCAATGGGCACCTTCCTGACACAGAAAATTCGGGCCAGCCCGGCAGGACAGAGAGACAGAGCTCCTCCTCTCCCACAAACCTGAATTACCCACTACATATTTTCTTTACCCTCCTGCAGGGAAAATGTTTTATTGATAAGGCCTCTCCTTGGCTTGTGATTACCCCCAGGGCTGAGTGAGATTTGAGGCTGGATGGCTTTTGACATCATGTCTAGACAGTCCCTTTCCTTGGCAAGCACTCAGCGCACCTGAGAGCAGACCAGGGAGTCCAATGATGTGCAAAAGTGGGCAGGAGGAACCTTTAGAGCATGTTGGACACACTTGGAGGCTGCACAGAGACACTTGGAGCTTGTGTGTGGTGCAAGGAGTCCTCTTGCACGGGGGCACTCACAGCTCCAGAATCAGCTCCAGAGGACTGGGCACTCACAATCCTCCAGAAGGATTTCCCATGCAGCTCAGACACACCAGCACAGCCATGCCACAGCAGCAAAGCTGCCCTTGATGCCTCCACACACCAGGAGGGCCAATGGGACATGGCCCCATGTCCCCACAGTGGTGACACCGTGCCGTGCCATCATCCCCATGGCACCACCAGCTCTCTGCCCTGGGCCTGGTGCATGGGCACCTGAACTGCTAGGGAAATCCTTCTGGAGGTTACAGCCTGATGCTGTAAGAAAAACAATGCCAGAACCAGTTTTCCTTAAAACACAGCAGCTCTGGATCAGCTGCCCAAAGCTGGGAAGGAAGGGTCCCTGTCGGTGAAGGGTCCCTCTTACAGCCCCAGGGCTCTGTGACACACACGTGCAGGGACTCTCTCACAGTGGATGAGAGAGCAAACACCACATCTATACATGAAAACAGACCTGTGCCTTGCCCTGACTTCTTCCAGGGTTAGTGCTTGATCCATCAGCCCGGCACACAGGTCTCTCTTCAGTCTCTGCTCCCTGGTACGAAAGGACAGGGTGGAGACCTCGAGGTTGTCCCCAGGACAGCCAAGCACTATGCTTGCCCTTGCCATCTTTGAGGCTCACTTGATAAAGCTGCTGCTTGCAGACCAAGCCCATGCCAACTGAATTATTGTCTGGGCCAACCAATGCCCACAGGGCCCTTTTGTGCTCTCCCTCTTTGAACTGGGTAGAAATCAGCTTTGTGAAAACCTCTGGTATTTTTAGGCCAGAGCTGGGCTGCCTGAGTGCCGTGGCTGGTTGCCTGCCTGCCCCTTGGGGACGGGGCGTGCAGAAGGCAGGGAGGAAAAGGCACGGTCACACTGCAGTGCTTTGCAGCCGTCCTCGGCTGCCTGGGTGCCACAGAGAGCCCGTAGGCAATTTATTCCAGAAATAACATAAACCTGAGAAATCTCCACATAAAGAAGGAATTCAGAAGTTGCTAAGAGACACCTTGGCTAAAAAGTGGGACGGAAGACCTGAGAAGAGCTTCCCTCTGGTCCTGGTTAGCTGAGCTGGCTGGCTCAGCTGCGCACCCATCCATCGCGCAGCAAAACGTGATAATTGTCTTGCTCTGTGCTCCCCAAACCTGCCAAGAGTGGCTGATGCCCACTGTTAGCAAATCCCACCCTCATTATCTGCTCCCTGTCCCCGTCCTGCCGAGGCGCCGCGCTCTGGAGGGCGCAATTAAGCGCCCGCCATCCATTGCTCCTAGGCCGGTTTGTCATCACCAGCATTTGTTTGGGAATGTTTGTTGGGAAGCACATGGTGGCAGGGTCAGTGGATGTTGTTGAGGTTTTTTCCTCTTGCGCCTGGGGGCCAGAGAGCTTTGTGCGTTTCTCAGTATGTTAAACTCAATTAAAAAAAAAATAAAAAAAACAACATCAGGATAACTTAAAGCAGATGTGAGTGCAAGCCTGAGACCCTTCTGAGCACAAACACAGCCATTTCATTGCAATTCCAAAAGGCTTTGCTGGCAAGCCTCCCCCCCCATGTCCTACATTCTTTCATTCCAAGGAAGACAAACAATTCAGACTGGAGCAGCAAGGCACGTTTTTCAAATAAACAGGTTCCCTCAAACAGCTTTTGCCTTTGTGTCACCCCAACACCCGCATTCCTCTCTTAAAGGACCTTCTGGGATGATCTAAATGGCAATCTGTGTCACACCTTCCATTTAAAGGGTTCAAAGCACCACACTCAACCCATGTGAACCTCTCACATGAAGTGTTCTCACCTTCATATGCCAGTGCAGTATCTTAACAGCCTGAAGTTACAGACAGAATCTGAGGCATTTGTGGATGCGAAAACTAGAAATCCTGCGGGGTCTTGCACTGCTGGAAGAGGCACATCTCTGGAATGTGAAGGGCAGTACTTGCTGGTGGCTGGGGATCCCTTGAAAAGCAGTTTGCGTGGACATTTCTGCTCATCAACACCGGGTCTGTGGTTTTAAACAAATAAACCACATTGTACCTTACAGGGCTTTCAATGTCTGAACCAGAGGGAGACTTTTGGACAGAAGTACAGTCTACAACGTCTTACCTGATTCCCTTGTTACCCTAATTTCATCTCTCATTTCTCCCTGTGTCCCTCAGACCCGCAGCTGCCTTGCCCAAAGTCGCTCATCCCTTCCTTCCAGTTTCCAAGCTTCAAGCTTACCTTGCTAGCTACGTTCGAGTCTGGCTGTGACTTCTCTGGCTAATTCCTGGACTCTGCTCCAGCCCTGCTCATGAGGTCTCTTTAGCTCCACATTGCTCCACCTGTCTCTTGGTGAGAAAAAGCAAGGTCAAGTCTGGGAAGGTTTTAGTATTTCAAAGTTTTGGTTCATTGTATCTTTTCCATATTCTCCTCTGTGAGAAAGAACAGAGGTTGTCTCTGGAGAACCTCAGGAGATGGGTGAAGACAATTCCAAATCTCCACCTGGGATTCTGTTTTTCCTGGACCTTCCCCACACAAGGAAACAAAACTGGGGCAGACTCAGCTCTAGCCTTCTACCCACAGAAAGCAGACAGCCAGTACTGGCAATTTCCATTTCCAATCAAGATTGTTTGGAGGTATTCTGGGCTGCCCTGTGTGGTCAATTTGAAGGATTTCTTATGCCCTTCAGTCAAAGGGCATCTACACTATTAAAACTAATTGTAAATAATACATAGTAGATGTAATAAATATAGTAGCAGGTAGTAAATAACAAATAGTAGATAATAAAATGGAGTATTTCTCACAGAATAAATAAAGAGGGATTAAGAAAAGGAATGCCTTCTGCCACGTGAGGACAGAGGAACGGCTTGAGAACCAACAGGAGGTCAGTCCCTGCACAAACACTTTCAATCCATTTCGCTTTCTCCCCCACCTCAACAGCTCCAGCCCAGGTTTCAAAGCTGGATTATTTAGCAAAACGTGGGTAAAGATTTGGTGATCAGTGTAAAGGGAGCCAAGTGGTAGGGGTGAAGCAAGAGAAATGAAATGGCCTTCACAGCCCAGCCCTTACAGGAGGTGCGTTGTTGCATCCTCTAAGAATAGAAATATCTGCTTCAGCCTCCTAATAGGATTTTCATATTCCTCATGAGCTTAACATGGGAAAATATGTACAAAAACAAATCGATCATTACAAATCATGATGATGAAAAAACTTTAACTCTCCCAAATCCTTCTAAATCCCTTTACAGGATTCTGTATTTCTCACAGTAAGTTCCTTCAGTTAATTCTGCCACTGAGTTAAGGTACCCAGAGGAGAAATAAAAATGCTGTGCTTGGAAAACATTTTTCTTTGACTCCTGGACTTTGCAGGACCTGACAAACCAAGGGACAAGCACCCCATATCAAGGACAGCTGCATAAACTTCCTGAGCACAAGAAATTAATCATAATAAAAGGCTTTTAAACTTTTTTAAATACAGTTAGGTACCAAAGATAAAAGGGTTATTTCCCAGAATCGTTCCTGTTTGGCACGGTTCCTGATTGCTTAGATGAAGTACTTTTATTATTGAGCTTTTAATAACCTCTAACCTCAAAATCTGGGGAATGCCTTACATGGAAAATACAGA
Source organism: Origma solitaria (assembly GCA_013397895.1). Classification (NCBI taxonomy): domain Eukaryota; kingdom Metazoa; phylum Chordata; class Aves; order Passeriformes; family Acanthizidae; genus Origma; species Origma solitaria. The sequence goes on along the minus strand of VZRL01005488.1, from coordinate 3,045,860 downwards.
ACACAGTAAAATTGCAAGCGTTCCTGGCTTTTGTGTTCCCTCACACCAATATTCCTTCCTGCTCTTCAGCAGCTCACCCCAGGGCCGTGCAGGCAGCAGTGTCTGAAGGCTGCTCCCAAGCTGACTCTTGGCTAACAGAAATAATTCTGAAAGTTGGGTGAGACTGAACCAAGCAAAGTAAATCACTATTTAAGCCTACCCAGATTTGCCTCTACTCATAGAAGATTGTAAATTGAGTGCTTAAGGATTGCAGGCTTCTCCCGTATTGATTGAGGTTTCAGATACTCCTGCTTTCAGTGCTCGAAAACTGCTTGTGCCCTTATTGATTATGTGTTCTCTACATGGTCCTACAACACAAACCCATTCTGCTGCATGGATGGAGAGGACATGAGAGCTCAGTGCTTCTTGTCTGTAGCCAGCTCCACAAAGTGCCCTGGGGCCAACAGCCTGGCCCTGGGCAGGGCAGTGTCCCCTCAGCAGCCAGGCTCCAGCTGAAGCTGGTGCAGGAGGCAGGAGAAGGAGGAGGAAAGCTCTCTTGCTGCCAAAACACAGCATGAGCACGAACACTGCAGTCACTTCACGCCTTTGCTCACCCTGAATTTTCAAGCAACAGGGAAATGAAACTAAGCTGAGAATCAGGCAGGGGGTGGTCCTGCCCTGCTCTGGCTGGGGCAGGGCAGGGGCAGCGCGGCTGGGATGTCATCAGCTGATGTTGGAGGGCTCCTGGCAGCAGCTGCTCCTGAGGCAGGAAGGTCAGGAAGCTGCTTCCATCCCCATCTGCCAGAGCTGTGTCCATCCCAAGCTGTCACTGCATTGGTATTATTTCATCAGTACAAACACTGCCTCCAACTCCAAGCTCATCCCATAGGCTATACAGGCAGAAAATAAATTTGAGGGACACACTTGATCTGTGATGTCCTTTAGCATTGAAAACAAACATAAAGTTATTAAGTGTAAGAGGGGGAACTGATATTTGGGGATGGAGGAAGACTTGCAGCTCAATTCTACAGGGCATTCACTCAGAGGAACAGTCCCTTTGAAATTATCATGCAAATCTGGAGGCTTTTCAGCAATTTCAGCTAAATCCTTCAGCCTTGTGCACACAGAGAGGTTAATTTGGTTTCAAGCAGTATGGATTAAAAGCAGAACAGTTATTCCTGATTAAATCCCTCTGTGATCACTTCTATTTTGGTATAAAAATGCCTAACTCTGAACCAACCCAACTCATCCCAAGCCTGGTTTAGACACATTAAGAGTCAGTCAGTCTTTTCCAAATGGCAGTGTTTGTAAAAACAATTGGTTTGGAACAGTCAGGAATTGCTTCACAGGCAGTCAAACATTTACTAGGTCAGAAAAAACACCCTAAAACATGGGATATTTCTGAGATGAGACTCAGATATCAATTACATCATTAATGAGTTCAGGATAATTCTGTTCTCTTCCATGAACCAACTTTTGATCTAACCCCCAATAAGAACTTGACCACTGACTTTAGAGGAAATTTTTCCAGGAACTGAGGGAAAAAATCTTTTCAGACCTTCAGCAGTGATTCCAGGGGAGTCATTCACACAGGAAAGGGTGACAGAACTGACCCTTTATTTCTGCATAAGTAGTTCAAAATTTTGTGAGTTGGGAAAAAAGTTTTATAGGAGGGAAAGCATTGAAAGTCTGGAGTAGCTTGTAATTTACTTTTCTAGCTAGAATTTTGTTTAATCTCTTATAACAAGCAGTGAAATGAAAACAGTGAGAAATCCAAACATTTCACCAGTCAGGAAACTAAAAGTGCTGAGAGTCCTTGACCATTGAAGAGAAGCTGAAAGGAGCATTAGAGCACAGCGGAGAACAGCTAAAACTGGAGGTGAGGAACCAACAAACTACCTGTGGGTTCAGGGGGTGCTCTGCGACCTTCAGATGGAAATATCTAGAAATGGGTCCCTGGGCTGTAGTGAGAGCATTGCCTTCACTCCTGCAGCTCAGGAGTGCCACCTGCACCGGCTCAGTGCAAATCTGCGTTTCTATAAATCATTAGCTCTTCCCTTTTGGACACCTCCAAAAGGGAGCATGGCAGCTCTGCGGTGCTTCTGGCAGCACTGCAGGGCAGCCCAGAGACAAAGGAAAGGACAATTATCTGAGATGGAATATCTGGTCCTGTAGCAACTCATTCAGACAAACTCCAGCAAAACATCTCCCTCCTGCTGCCCTGCAGGCAGAACTTTCACCTACCAAATTCACATCCCACTCTCACCACAAACTCTTTACCAAAACCATGCCTTGCCCAAGCTGTTCTCAGAGAGACTAATCCTGAAAACTACTTTTATAAATCTCTGTGTAGTAGATGAAGAAATGAGGAATTACTTGACTAAAGTAAGTGAGCAATAATAAGGCTATCTTAAAAAGCTGGAAGTTTTAGTCCAAAGCACCTTCCAAGTATCTGCTGTCACTCTCAGCCTGGCTTGCTGCTGTGTCCTACAAGACTTTGGGATTGTTAATAATCTACATCAATTTACAGATCTCTCAGAGCTGGAAGATTAGAATACAAGGTAGATCAATAATATGAAAATTAAAATTAGTATCTTTGAGCAGCAAGCACCATATAAACATCAGTCCCATCAGTTGCTGCTATTTACTGCTTGTGAAGCACAGCAGGGAGCACAGAATAGGGCAGGAGAGGGCTGGTCACCAGGCTGCAAGTGGACAGAGTTGCCAAGCTATAAATATGCTGATGTATTTTTACACTTGTTATGGCAAAGTCAGGATGGTCGTTGTGATGTTGGAACGTTGCTGGGGCTGTTTTCTAATTATAATTAGATTCTGTTACTTTTCCAGTGTCATTATCAGAGACACAGTCATGTGTGCTTGCTTTTAAATGCTACTGGCCCTGCTAATTATTCTGAGCACAAGGGAACTCCACAGGCAGAGGGGAAATGATTCCAGTCCCAGGAGCGCCTCCTTCAGATGGTGGGTACCACTCTGATACCATCACAGCCCACAGCAGGGACATGCTGGAGGATGCTGTGACTGATTTTTGGATGCCAATTTCGGTGAGCACCCCTCCAGCAGCACACCTCAGGGGTGCTGGCAGCCTCTCTGCACGTGCTCTGTCCTTGCCCTCACCTGCTGGTGCCCCCAGGTCCATAGGTTCTTCTGCACCTGCGGATTCAGAGGCAGGATTTGAAAGCAAATGTACTGAGACATTTTCAGAATCCAAAAATAAATGACATGTTTCACTATAAAATTACTTGCTGAAGCAGCCACACTTAAACATCTGTGCCTTACCAAAGCATCTGATGCTGAAAGGGATTTTCATTGTTGTTTGGAGCACCATTGTTCTGCATCTCACAACTACTGCCACGGGGACCTTCCCAAACAAACTGCAAGGAGCTGTGCTCAGGAAAAACAGGATCCTGGACTTTGCGGGTGTAGCTGATGAGCAGAAAGATTCCAGCTGAAAGCACTAGAGGACTTACTGGAGCAGCTCCTCTACAAATCCACAGACAAATGGAATTAAATGCTGGAACATAACAGCTAGGGAGAACCGCACTGTCTCTGCTTAATCTTCCTGTTAGGATAACACAACCCAGATAAGGGCAGGAAACAGCCTACCACAGTGATACAACACCTCAGGACAGGCTAGTTTTTTTTTAATTCTATGTTACCAATGGTATTTCTGATGTTAAGCAAATAGTAGGCAAAAAATGGAGATGGTTCTGTGCAAATGTATGAACACTCCCAGAAACTTTGGCCATTTAGCCCCAGGTGCTGCTCTGCCTGATCAGGGTTGATTCATGCTCAGGTACCTCAGTGTGCACTTCAGCTCCTTAATATCAAGCCTGGAGATTCCAGATGCTGCGCCTTACACCACTCCCAGGATGCCTCCCATGCTGTGGAGTGGCTCCTGCAACTGAAATATAAAGACCAGTGGTCCATCAGACCCCGCAAATTTCCCTGTATTCATTGAGATGTATCTTTATATCTTATGCATTCCCTTATGTTTGTGTCTGAATGAACTGTTGGAGCTTCAGAGGGGAAAAGCTTTCAAGATCATCAGTGATGATGACCAGCTGCAGGCTGCTCTTTACATGGTCTCTCTGTGTCAGAGGGAAAACTGTCTTGACTCTTGCACTCCAACTTCCACAATAAGTGTTTATGGTTTTCCCTAGTTACACTGTCTTTATGTCCAGAAAAGAAGGTGTTGGTGCCCAGTGTATATCTTGCTTTGCTTAGCATCAAGCCCTGAGCTCTATTTTCCTTTTTATCAATGGCTCTTCCCCTTCCTGATGATGATTATGATACCTTTCAAACATTTGCAGACTGTTTTAAAGTCACCTTTTAATCACCCTGTACAGCCAGGGCACGTATACTTAGCTCCATTAATCTTACTTTATTTAGCTGCCATACTGCAAGGCGAGATGCTCCCATCAAATAACCCTTCACCTTCCTGGCTCTGCAGGAACATCAATTACTCTCAATCCCAGGGACTGGTCACCTCGGAGCCCAGGGGTGTGTGCAGGCCAGGATGATGGAGGAGAGCATTTCACCCCACTTTACAGCTTGGAAATATAGAGAGACCATACCAAAGAATCCTTTTTGCTTTTAGGAGCACTGCATACATCCTCTAAAGCAGGAAAGTTAATTAGCCTGGCTGCTCTGACAGTATTTTCTCCTGGGAAAAAAAACTTGCACTCCTTCAGTGATCAGAACTTTTTAATCCTGCTGCCAAACGCATTTCTCTGAATTAATATTGGTGGAATGAAAAGGCTTTCTTCTCTGCTTCGGCCTTCTCTCCCAGGATAAATCTTTTTGGAATTTGCTTTACATATTGTGCTTTTGAATGTTCTTTTAAATGTTAAAAAATGACTGTGTGAGAATGTCGCCTTCTCATTAACAAAATTTACTACATATTTTCTCCCATTGTTACCAGTACAGTTCCAGCAGTGTTAACAATGGGAACCCTAGAGCAAATGGTCTGGCACCAGCACTTGTCATCCAACTATGGCTGGTCAAAAATGTGTTTGAAAAGCGGCCTTGTGTTTTTTGAAGTGTGCTTGTTTTCAGTAAGCACTTCCAAATGATTTTTTAAAATTAAAAAAAAAAATCCAATATTTAGTTATATTTTAATCAGAAAGATATTGAGGGGTTTGTAATTTTTTTTGGAAAAACCTGTGGTAGTGAGTAAAGGAAATGATTGTGCTCCATTACCTGCCTTTCTATTGGCTGGGGAGAAGAAGTAATAAAAAGAAAAGAACAGGAGGGTATGGTTTTCTTCATTCAGAATGAAATGAAGCACTTCTTTTAATTCAAAATTCCTTACAGAATGGGAAAAAAATCATAAACCTTCTGATGTCTTTTAAAATTCATTCTAGTGTATACTCCTCTTTGTATCACAGAGGAGTGTCAGTGTAATATGGCCCATCGTGAAAACAGTGTGTGAGTACGTTTTCAAGTTTGCAAGAAGCTTTCAACACCAAGGTAAGGAGCCCTCAGCTAAATTCAGCAAGGGCAGGAAATATTTAAATGTGTTTCTAGCACTGGTGGAAGAAGTGTAGCAGCAAAACTCTCTGGTGAAAGCTGTGCAGGGAGCCAGAATGGTCCCTTTTGATATTAAAACTTAGTAATCTACAAAAGCTGCTTCCATTCATTGGAAACTATTGATACTTTTTTCCCATTTCCAAATACTTAGATTTCCTTTATTACCACAAATCTCTGCTGTAACTAAAACATAGCAAAAGCACATGCTCTGAAATCCCTCAGCTGTGCCTTCCTATAGCCATGGAAACAGAGTTTTGCATGCCCAGGGCAAGGCGAGGTGGATTTGTCAGGGATTTTCCTTTTCCTTGCAACCTGTCATGAAGTTTATTTTTTTCTTGTGAATATGCAAATCAAGATCCTGGACTGAGACATATTTTATTTCAACTCAGACCAAGGTCACACCTGGACATGACCGAAACTCGACTGGCCTCCCTCAGTGAATTGGTTTTTATATTCTTCTCATAATGAATGTAAGCCATCAGCTGTTAATACTTCTGCAGACCTACTGCTTCCTTCCTGGTGTTAGACAAGGATTCAGAGGACCCAGTTAATACCCGCGGCTCGATCCAATTTAAGAAGAGGATTTTGAGCTCAATTAGGTTGCTCACTGGCTGCTTCTGAACCCGAGCTGGGACTAAACTGTGTGAGAACCTTCCATTGGGTCAGACCGAAATAACCCAAGATATGTCAGCACACCTGAACAAAAGCTCTGCTCCACTGCTGATTTAATGCTCTACATTCCCAGTGCTCCTGTGGAGATGCCTGCATTTGTGTAAGAATCTACCCATTTAGAATGCAGCCCCTTTTCCTTTTATTTTTATTTCTTGTTTTGTGCACACATAAAGTGATGTTATTAATAGTTTGTGATCTACTGCGCTTTTCATCTGAGGATCTCTCTCAAAGCATTTTAGGAGACTGAATCAATTTTCAAAACACTCCTATGTAATACTATCCCCATTTTACTGGAAGGAATACTAAGGCAGTGGGAGGCAGTTTTCCCAAGGGTTCATTGGTAGTGTCAGAAATAGAGCTCTGGGCTCGGGCTCCAAATATAGCCGACATTCTTATCCCGTGGCTGAAAACTGAATGCAGGAGTCCCCACTTTAACACTGAACATACCTCCTGCCTTCTGCTTCCGAAAGGGCTGCCTGTTGCCATGGCAACTGCAGTTCAGATCCCTGGACCAGATTTGCTTCTGTTACATCAATGCAAATCATGAGCAAATTCATTGAAATTAATGGAACTCCCCCAGATTTCCGTGGGCAAGGGAGGATACAGAGCAGATTTAGTCCCTCTGAATTTGATATCAGAAGGAGGTGATCTCTTGAGAGTGGGGAAAATTTTTTTGATCTTTGCAGGGGTTGGGGGGAAAGGATGAAGGATATCTTGCAACAACGGTATAAAAAGAAAATCTGAGAACTTGACTTTGGGGTCACCTGACATTCTCAGACCTACTTCTGACCATTACCAATGGAAGGCCTGATTGTTCCCAGACAAGTGTTCTGCTTCCCCCATGGGCTGAGGAAAGAGTAGATTCATGCTTTCACTGGGAGAATAAGGGCTGGTGGAGAATGGAGTCGAAGAGCCTAGAGAAGGAACGTGGACAGGAGCAGCTTGTGCTGCTGTTTGCAGGATGGGTCTCGCAGGGATGAGGGAGCTTGCAACAAGTCCTCATGTTGCCTCCCTGTGGCCTCTTCTTGGAGGGGAAGGGAATGACTGATGGAATGGGAACCCAAATAAAAAATTTCTTCAGTGTCTGCCACAACATTGCGAGGACCTGGACTGCTGCTTACCAGGGAAATGGAAGAAATGTGGGAGGCAAGATGTGAAACAGGGAGAGCTCTTCCAGCAATAGTAACCATCACCCCAGAGCTGCCTCATTGCCTGCAGCAGCTCAGCTCTCTAGACCAAAGGCAAAACTGAGGCTGGCACAGGCAGTGTCCCCTCCAGTCACACGCAGCCTTGCGTGCAGGGAGAACTGGGGGCTGGAACGGAGGGGGAAGGGTATGGTAAAGCACACAAATGGGGCATCTCAAAGGCTTCGAAGCTGGTTGGTCACCCTGCACTTGGGCTAACGCACAAATTCTAATTTGAGATTAACTTCTCCTATGATCCTGGAAAGCGAACCATCCTATCCTGTGTCCAAAGCTGAGCAAGCAGCTGATGTTTCATACAGGTCAGAAAGACACTGGAAATATCCTCCCATAAAGCCCAGTCTGTAACACTAGCAGGGGTTATGCTGTTAATCTCGCTGTACCTCAAACACTTCAATCTACAGTTATTTAACTTCATAACTTAATATTCAACCTTCCCAAACTGTCAGTCATGCAGATTAGACTGTTCCTGACCACCCAAGGGAAACCCTTTGGATCAGGTAGATTCGGTACTCAAAGGAGGTGTCATCACCGTGGCAAAACCGATGCAAATTTTCTGAGTGGAACTCCTGAAAACCAAAACGGGAGCTGGGAAGTCCGTGTGCAGCAAGGTCTGGCACCATCTGCTGTTCCTTATGGCGAAAATCCTGCCGAGCTTTCAGAGCTGTTTGTGCATTTGTGCTGCAAAACCTTGCCCTGATCTGGGGACAAGGGGCACCTGGCAGCAACACTGGACAGGGTAAGACTCAGCACCTAATTTGGAGGGCCACAGACACCATTCCAGAGGTCACTGCAAGACTGATCCTTGCATATATTGAAGATAAAGCAAAGATTGGCCTTGGAAAGCAGAGCTGATCAGACTAAACACAGTGACCCTGCTGAGCATCCCCGAGCTGCATCAGAGACGTGCACAATCAGTCAGGCCAGGGTTTGGGTATATGTTTCATCAGCTTCAGTATCTCTTGCGAAACAAACATTATTTTTTTTCCCACCTCAAAATAAGAGGTCAATGCTCTGATTCACTATCTCATCACATGCTAAAATTTGTATTTGTCCCATCGTTTTGCCATCAGCCTGACCTGATTTCAGGGTTTTAAAGAAATCTCCCATGAACATGAGGTTCTGGCTGAGGGTCCAAGGTGAATGCTTTCCACATCAGCTACTGGAAAGAGCAGCCAAGCAAAAAATGACTAGATATAATACAGAAATTAAGTTTATATATTGTGAACACTTCCAATTTCTTGGGAAGACGTGAATCCTAATTTTCTCTTTTTTTTTTTTTAAGCAGTTTTGTAGTTCTATCCAAAAGATTGGATAAAAGCCTGAAAATGCAACATAAAATTGAGTTGTCATAAGAGTAATAACAAATGGTGCTCTTAAAAACAAACTTGCGATTTTTATGTCCACTTCATTACATTTTTGAAGGCACAACATTTAGGATTTAAGTACTTGATGTTAGTAATAGCACAATGCCATTACTATGAGACAGTAATATCTCTCCATGTAGGAAAAGGACAAAAATCTGATTTCTCCCCTTAAGTTAGGCCACATTAATTTCCACACAAGTCCTTGAAGATTTATACTCAGAGAATGGAGACTCTACACTGACTCAGGAAATCTTGCCATTCTATTTCTGTTTCAATTCTGTTTCTATTTCTATGATTGCCATAATTTGAAGGGACAAAATGCTTACAAAGAAGGGCAAAAATTCTCAAGATTTGAGTTTGTGGATTATTGTTAAAAGTTCAGGAATTAGACAGTCAGTATTAATATTGGAACCACACTTTGTAAATAGGTGCTTGGATAAGGACTTTGCTCCTGTAAAAATGGGATTATTTCTAAGTCTGATGGAAACATTGAAAAACAAGTATTTCCATTTCCCGGTGATCCAAACATACCCATTTTCTCAGAGATCTTGGAAGAGGAATATTTGAGGATTATTGTCACGAAGTTTACAGAATGAGCTTCTGCTCCACACAGGTTTTCAGAAATAGCTCTGCTGTGCTCTGTAGGCTGTAGCTCAGACATTATGAGTCTTCTGTGTCTAAGAGCGGCAATGAACATTCTTTGGATCTCTTTTTTATCAGTACTTTTTACATCCAAACTACAGAGTTTCCTTATTTTTTTCCTCCCAGGCATCTCTGAGCACAACCCTACACCAGGACATCTCACTGGGCATCATCCCCCGTTCCTCATGGCTGCCTGTGGAAGCTGGGAAACAGAGCAGTCCCGCCAATTCTTTGGGCTGAAGTTGTAAAAGGAGCTTTCCAAGGTCAGAAAATATCAGCAGACTGAGCGATGATCCCTCTGTGAGAAGGGCTGATGCCAATGGCTTTACCAACTCTGCTTGTTTTTGCTGACTTTGCCCTGATTTTTTCAGGCACTGTTCACTGCTGTTTTTCTGACTATCTAACTCTGTTCCCAGGGGCACAGATCAGTTACGGTAACATTCGGACCACAAAAGGATGGAAGCTGAAAATTCTGTATGAGCTAAATATATATATATATACAGTTGGGTTTGCATAAATGAACTTTACCTGTAAAAGTCAGGAGTGCACAGCACATTGGGGTATGTAAGTCCCTCATTGCCTCTCGTCAGTAATGAGACAGATCAACAAAACAAAAACATCCACAGACAAACCAGGGCCTAATTACATGATTGTGCCAAAACTGGAAAGCCATAAAAAGGGAGCAGCAGCAGTGGCAGTAAATTACCTCAGCTGCTGCATGAAAATAGAAAAAAAGTGTTGGGCTATCATGTTCTCTACCATGGTTTTTACTTGCTTCAGTTGGTAATTTGTCTGTTTTGCGAAGCTTTTTGGCTCTGTGAACTCAAAGTTCTTTTTTTCCCCACAGTCAAAACTCATCCTGTCCTCTTTCCGTGGTCCCAACACGAAAGCTGCACCTTCCTGCAGCCCAGCTCTGCCCTGCACCTACACCATACCGTGGGGAACCATGCAGACACCTCTCAGCTGGCTGAGACCGAGCAGGGCAAGGGTAGAGCTAAGTCAGGCCATTATCTCCTCAGAAGAGAGTCTATTGAAGTGAAAAATCAGATTCCAATGAATTAAAGTCAGTCCAGCCTGGGTGGTTAAAGGGAGGAGGAGGATGCTTTGCTGAATTCCATGTGAATTTCCGGTGGGGCCAAAGCTTTCTCAAGTAAGAAACCAAGGTATAAATGCTCCCTTTCCCTCAGAGAGAGGCTAGGTGGGTAAGCTCTCTTACACTCCCAGTAGAGACCAATTGTCAAAAACTGTAAGAAATTCACAGTCCCATTCCACAATCATTTGGTCTTCATAGTAGATTAAACCTAAGAATAAAACATTAAAATAAATGGTCAGAAAATGGGGAGTTAAAATCTCAATTACCAAAATGATGTCAAAACATAAACCTACTGAGGAAGGAGCAGCACTGCTACTCCCCACACTCTTCCCCTGGTACAGAGCCTGACCTACTTGATCCACGTTCCTGCACTAAGGCCCCAGCACTAAGTATCTTACACCCCTCAAATCGCATTCCAGACTTATAATTGCAAAGCAGCTGTCAGCCTGAGCCCTGCCACAGGACCTCCCCATCTGTTCAGCCCATCTAGCATTACAGCAGGGGAGAGCATGGAGGCTGAAACTGGATCAGATGTGGAGACAGGACCTGCTGCACTGGCCACGGGGCCACAGGAGATCACTTGCACTTTCAGCGTCCCCAAGTGCTTCAGGCTTCAGAAGAGCTGTGGGCAGAGGCTGATCAGAAGAGGGGAGAAGGGACCCTGCAGAAGGATCAAGTTCTGCAATGTGACTCTGGCAGCTGAGTCAAAAAGACAGACATCCTTGGCTTCGCTGGGAGGAGATGTTTGACTTCTGGCGGGGCTGAGAATCATTTGAGAGCCCCTTAGAGGAAAACCTGATACCCTGACTTTCCCCAAAGCCTCCCCCTCCACATCTCTCACTATTAACTCTTTCTGTTGCAGCTGATTTTACATAGTCTTAAATCACCTAGCCTGAAATGTACACCTGGAGGTATAAATTTCTGAACTCGTGTGCTATTGCTTGGACAATGTGCTGATGGGAGAGCACCTGTCTCTGAATCAAAAAACATAGGTCTTGTCCTATAGTCTTTTCCAATAACTGCAGCAGACCTCCAGGTGAAAGCTGATCACTTTTCGTTCTCAAGATCAACTATGGAAATGTAGAGGAAAGACTTCAAGATTTGACTCCAGCTGATTTGCACTAATTCAGTTCCTGGGGAACATGCTGCATTTTATCCAGGAACTGGAAGTGTTTTGACTTGCTGTGTTGCTAATACAGACCTTGAACAAGCAGTCTCCTGACTCTCAGGACTCTTAGATCCTCCCTAATCCCAAATCCTAAGCCACTGCAAGTGGTCAGCAGGTGCTAGGATGGGAGGAACAAAGCGTGGAGCCATTCCCCTCCCTCTGAAAGTGAAGAAACATGCTGTTGCACTCTCAGTCCCACCCACGATGAGCAAGGGTGCAGGCAGCTCTGTGCTGGGTTCCAGTGGTCCTTGTGCTGACAGATGTCCGTGCTGGGGCTGCTGGGGTCACTTCCCCTATCCTGCCTTCCCAGCTGGGCTCTCCTCCTTTAACCCTGCTGCTTATGCCTCCAGGTGGCCTAAGATCCCCAGTTGCTCTCAGGGTAAGAAAAATGTTCCCTGATGATCTGCCCAAGGAATTTCTGCAGGCTGGGACCTATCTGTGAGAGACCCAGACCCACAACACAAGCAGCCTCTCTCTCCCTGGCTGGAGCTCCCCACCCCACGCTGGGCACAGCCAGGATGCTCCATGCCCTGTTGTGGCAGCAGGGACTCCGTTTGCTTGCCCTGGTCCGTGTGGGGTCACAGGTGCCCGAGGAGCTGTGCCCCAGTAGCTGTGCCCTCTGTGTGTGCACACGTGTGCTGTGCTGGTGGCTGTGAGCGCCAGGCTCCCACATGGCAGCAGATTGGAGGCAGAAGCCAGCGTCTCACAAACTCATTTCCTGGCAGAGCATGGATGGGGGAAGGGACAAGTGCTCTTTGTCAGCCCACACAGTTTCACCGAGTCCCAGCCTGGATAAGCCAAACCTCTTAAAGGCACAAAATGTGTGTGCTGCCGGCAGCAGCTCTGCCCTAAGTCCCCTGGACCAGCTGGCACGAGGGCAGCTGTGAGTTCAGCAGCTGGGCAGAAGGGATGGTGACGCACAGTGCTTTATCTGGAGATCTGCTTTATCATTTGCTGCCTTAACCTCTGAGCCTTTGGGTTCTGAGGGCCAGGTCCTGGTCTCTGGGCATGCCCTCCCTGCACAGTCCTATCGACACTGATACAGTCACTGGTGATGGTTTTCATCGAACAAACCACACCTTGCCCAAGTGCACTACCCCTCAAATTCCTCCTGTGGATCAGAGTTTGGAGTCACATTGTCAGAGACATCAGCCAGGATTTTCCATCTCGGGCAAAGCAAATCCTTTCTACAATTTCCCTGCAGTGCTATGCCAAAGGTGCCGTTTCCTATGTTCATCACTCTGGTATGTATTCCTCCCTAGCTACACATGGGCATATTCACAAGGTTTTGCAAGCTATCCAGAAAAAAATAGCCACCACAATAAGAGGATACTGCTTCCCTGAAACCCCTGAGTTAAGAAGGGCCAACGTTTCCTGACTTCTGACTCAAGAGATCTCTAATCTCAGACTTCTGGAAGGCTGGAGGCCACACCAAAGGAACACTCTTTGCCTCACCTGTTCTTCTGTCTTCACCACTGGCTGCTCTTTATCCTAAAGACAAGATACAAAGCAATACACGTTTTTAGCCTGGACCAGAAAGTCTGTTCTTATAACAAATAAAGGGATATATTTTACTGCCTGAACAGCTGCTGGCTCCACACATGCCTCTTTCAAAGTGGCAATAAGGAGCGGAGCTGAAAGGGCAACATGTCCTTTACTCTAGATCTCTGGCCAAGTCCACAGGCACAGGTTCCCCTAACAGACAAGCAGGAATGCTCATGTGGACACTCAGGATTTCAAAGCATTTGGACAGCCACACATGCAGCAACACGTGAGAAATGTGCAGCGTGAGATGTGGTTTGCTGGCACGTGGGGACCGACGCCCCCAAAACACGCTCAGACCGACATCCCCAAGCTCAGTTCAAGGACTGGCAGCAGACCTCCAGCACAAGGGTTCTGAGGAAATTCCCTGATATGAGGTACCGGAGCAGGAGAGAGGAAAGCACCTTCTGCCATCACAAATCACAAGCGTGATGGTTATATTTGGGGACATCCAGAGGACACATCAGCCTACCATAAATGCTTTAACTCAGGACCAACCATTCAGCTCCTTCTCTGATAATTCCTGTGGGGCCAGCCTTTGCTCTGAACATCTTACATGTCCCCAGCAGTCTAAGGCAGATACTGTGTGTATTGTCTATTGTGCATTCACTTTACTCCATAGAGGCATATGCAGTCCTCTCACATGAAAAATATTACTGAGGAGAAGGCAGTTTGAAATTCTCACGTATCAACAAGTCATGACACAGCCCAGTCTCCAACCGCCTGCACTTGGCTGGCTAACACACAAATAACAAAAATCTTTCTGTCTTCTACAATGGGATTTTAGCTCATGTTAACCATCTGTTTGATTTTTTTTTTTTTTTCTCACAGTAACAAGTCCTATTTGGAAAATTCCAAGGGTATCTATCTAACCACTCCTTTTAAGGCATTACCACCTTAATATCAGAAATCTTTCCTACAGAGTAGGAATAGTAGTTTTTGCTGATACAAAATGCAGTTTTAAACTGCTCCCTTGACAGCAAAGTTTAAACTGGCAGTTTTATAATGAACGCTGGAAGCTGAAATTAGATCACTTGTTCAATAAATATCAAGAGGAGCTGACCTATACCAGAGTATGATTTCACAATGTTGTATTTTTAATATCCAAAATACATTTTCTTTCTAACACCCAGAAAAGAAAGGATAGAAAAAGAAGTCTGGAGCTGACCTACTTTCATTGCCAAATCAGCCTGTTATTGAGCCAAAAGTATTCTATCAAACTTCTTATTGTTCTTGCAAAGAGATGCCATTTCTGTGAATTCAGAATGATTTGGGAAAAGCAACCTCTCATTTTGTGACCTGAAAAATTTTATACAAGTCTTTCAAACAGTTCCAGAGCACACAAACTTAGGAAACTGCCCCTGTGAGACAATTTCTGTAATCTCCTTGATCTTTCCCACTTCTGAAAGTGATAGTGGTTACAGCTGCAGAATAGAAGCTTGCCAAATGTCAGGCTTTTATCTATGGCCCCCTTAATATTTGATAGTTTTTCTAATCCCCAGCTTCTAAATTCGTGTGATAAACCGAGAAATTCTGCTTGGGTAGAAAAAAGGAAGAAAGTATTTTACCTCTTCTGATTGCAAAGCGCAGCTCCAAATTATGAGCACTGGATGGGAGAACACCAGACAACAAATAAAAATAAGAAAAATGCTCTTTATTATTTTTAAAATGAAAATTCAACTCTCACAACTGTTTGGAGCCCCATGCATGATGCCGTGAGTGCTGGGAGTTGAATGAATTATGCTCATTCCCAAACATCTTATTGAGAAACAAGTTGGGTTTTGCACATCTTGAATTACTTCATTTCTCAATTCAAGAATTCACAGGAAAGAACTACATTTCTGGCGAGGTTATGGGGTTTGGGAAGCAGTTTTGGGGCAAAAATATCCTTGCTGCTGTCTGAGAATGCACACACTGTGCCCAAAGCCCTCCGTCACCCACTCCTTGCCTTTCGTACCAAGTTTGATCTTCAGCCTGGGATTATTTATTTCCACCTACTGATGTCAACTGCTAAGTGAGTCATGGGAGGATCTGAATAGCAGCCACATGAGTGATCTTCTCGAGAAAGGAGGGAGCACTCAGGACAGTCCCTCTTACAGCTGGGAGAAGGAGGAGGCTGCCACCAAAACATCATGACACTCAGACAAAGATGGGGTGAAGGGAATGGAATTGGAGGTAGGATCTAGGGAAGGTGTCCATTTCCCCAGAAAACAGAACCTTGGCAGAACCTGGCCTTAACTCTGACCCCAGACAGGCACATCCACAGCAAACTACACTTAATCTGATGTCTCATGAAGATCAGCAGCTCTAAAAATTAGTAACAATTTTTTAAAAGCAGATAGAATAATTTTTATAAATCCATCCAAATCTGAAGTGTTTCTTCACTGTGTTGTATACTTTTATTTTTCAGGGAAAATTTTCATTTCTCCTTCCCGTGTCTAAGAAGACAAGAAACATCTGACTGTTTCACTGCACTGATACGCTTTCAGGACCGTCTTCCAGTCTTGATTAACCCATAAATGCTTTGCTGGAACAAAGAATGTGCCTAGCAACCTTCGCCTGTGTCTTCAGAAGTTTGTTTTGCAGCCAATCTCTTTGAACACATGCACAGATCACAGAGAAAAGTCCTAAATGTACCTGGATTTCAGTGTAAGAGAAGCAGAAGGGAGGCAGAGTGCTGTCAAATGACATGTACAAATGGATGCAGCTTCAGGACATTGTCTTTACAAGAACTTTCTTTCCTTGTCTTTTCCTTTTGTTTTTCCTTTTGGCTTTTAAGTCAGCCTACACAGAGCACAGCCCCTTTTAAAATTCCAGCAAGAACTTAAAAAAGAAAATGAAAGTGAGTTTTTTGAGAACAGGTCTCAGCTTCACAGACTTCTGAAGCAAAGTTGTGCTCTTTGTAGGCTGTCAAATGCAGAACACAACCAATTCAGACATTTAGGATTTACCAAGAACATGGGTCAAACCAGTAGAAATCAGAACTGTTTCAATTTATTGGTATACCTGCCAATTCTAACATAACATATCCAGGCCAAGAGTGCAGCATAAAATGCATTTCTGATGGCCAGATCTTCTGACAAATGCTTTAGCATCAAGAAGAAAACACTGCTGTCCTCTCACAGTTCAGGCTACAGCTGGAATACAGAAATCTCTCCAGATCTGTTTGGATAGACAAAACCAAACTTACACATCACATCAGGGGCACTTGTGCAACTCAACAGTCTGGGACCCTGGAGGAACATGGAGATCCTGGGAGTGGCATTAAACAGGCTGGAAACAAGCAGTATTTGTGGGGGGACGTGCTAATAACACCTGTATTTTTATTCTGAGACATTTGTGAGCAACTACTGACCCCAGCAGAAGCTGCAGCTCTGCACTGCCATACGCAGCAGACAGAGATGGACATTTTGTTTCAGCTCAATATACCAATTTCTGCGCCAGAGCATGTCCAAAGCACTATTTTGCATTAAATTTTTCAGGTTACAGTACTTCCGTAAATGAATGCACAGCTCAGAGAGAGCCCTGAGGGATCATAAAGAACATTTATACCCTTTAAGTATCACAAGCTCTCGTAAATGCCAAGGGTCTGCACCATGGACCTGAAGAAAGATGGAGATGCTGATGCTGCACAGACCTGCAGTCAAAGCCTCATTTTGAGGCATGTGTGTGCACGTGCTCCTTTTGCATTTTGAAGAGCACAGGACCCCCAGATCTCCCTGCTTAGCCCTGCCACAGCTCAGTTACCTGAGCCTGCCACTTGTGTGGAAATAAGTTACCAGCCTCCCACCAGGAGCTTGCAGTGGGTGTCCCATGGTGAAGAAAAACATTCTGTTTCTCCAGGCTAATTGCACACTTGTGATCCCCAAAAAGAGCAGCAGCTCCATCATGCTGACTGCTTTACACTTTCTTCCTTCCCCTTTTTCTCCAAATGCATTATTTACTCTGCTGGAGGGAGCCTGTTGAGTGGGTATCTGCAATAAGCTCTCTCTGGGAGCAGCTGGACAGGTACAGGCTGAATGCAAAGGCAGCCCCAGCTCCCCTCAGTGGGCTCTGCTGGCACCCACCCGTCCCTCCTCCTCCTCCCTGCACTGCCTGAACATTTTGTGCCGCTGCTGCCTGGGATGTCACCACGAATAAGTACAACTGTCAGATTAATTCACTGCCTGGGTGGGATCTGCTGTGCCTACGACACACATTCCGGGCACCTAAATCAGGCCAGGGAATCCGTCCAGGAAAGAGATCTAACTGGAGCTGCTGCACATGGCAAATCAGCTTTGGGGCTAGAGGATGAAATCTGTTCTGCCCTGTGCTGAGAGGCCTACAGGAGGTGGAGGAAGAGGCACACAGGCTCCTTTTGCTGCAAATGCACTTGTAGAATAACTGTGTTTAAGGCCCTGGAGGTTCAGAGCAAGAGATGAAGTAACAGCTGCTGCTGACAAAGCAGAACTTTTGTGTGGTGGGAGCACAGTGAGTCCGTGGGCTCTAAGCAGTGATGGTCAGAGGGATGGCAAAGGTTCATTGCTGCCACCCAACATCCAGAAAGGCCCAGGCTTTACCTCGGAGCCTCTCCTGATGACAGTCCTCACTGCAAGTTCTAGCTGCTGGGAAGAAAGCCCTGAATTTCTTCACCGCACCCAAGGTCCTCCTGGCTGCTGGCACTGTGAGGTTGCACCCATGCATTGTCTAACCTAGCCTGGGCTCAGGGCACGTTCTTCCAAACTCTCCCTCCATGCATTACTGGTGGGGACACAGCACAGAAAGAGCTCACTGGGCCAATCCTCTCAGCAAGCAGAAGCATCAATCTGCTTTCCTAACAGCTTCTGAAAGGTCTGGCCCGACTTGTCTGCTCACCTCTCTCTCCCCTGTGACTGCATTTCACCTGTGGTTCACCACAACTGTATCCCACATGGCTCCCCCAGACATACCAGATTTTGAGGGAAAAACATGGAGTGGTAAGCAAATGTACTTGTCAGGAAGATAAGGGAAGGGAAGTCATGTATGGACACTCTCCCTCTCTCTTGCAGGTGGCTTTCATGTGAAAACATGAAGCAAAACATGAGCAAACTTAGTCTGTGCCTGCAGTGTCAGCCACAACTCTGTCACCACCAGTTCTACGTGTGCTAATGCCTATAACATTTTGTGTTGATCACTTTTCCTCCCACTGCAAATATTTTCCCTGTCACCAAGGGTTTTTGAAAACCATGCTGTTTGGAAGCTGGCCTTCTTACATACATTTGCCACCTGCCTGTGAGCGGAATACTAATTTTGATGAATATTTACTGCTGTGCTGTAGTTTGGCATGGTGAAAGAGGAGCCCTGCTTGCCCTTGCTCTGACCTTCGGTGACTGTGGCACCAGGACAAAGATCTGTCTCTGAGTGGCTTCATTCATGGCTGACTGTTTAATTAGGCAAAGTGGCACAGCTTAAACAAACTTCCTTGAATGTGCTCACTGAGTGAATAATACTGACCATAACACTTTATTATAATATTGTGTCTTTCACCCAATGCCTTGACAATGCTTCACAAGGGGAGAAAATTGTATGTATCTTTATGTTTATGAAGATAAATGTGGAAAAAGTGAAGTGTAAAAAGGTGAAACTTCTGCAGAAGACATTGGTAGTGACAAGGGAGCACAACCCAATGAGAAGCACTGCCAGTCTCTGGCTCTTACTACAGTTGACAAAAAAAATGGATGCCCCCAGACCTAACCTCAAAGTGTGCTGCTCTCTTAAGAGAATCTCAACACCACCACTGTTCTCTTCCTGACACTGAAATAAAGAGTACAAACAGTACTGTGGCTGTGTCTGCAGCCTAATCAAAACTGTGAGGTCCTTAATTAGGACAACTGAAAGACTGACTGGCCTTTATCTGACCACAGGAATGACCTTCCCACCAAGAAGTTGCTTTATGCTCCCCAAAAGCCACCTCAGAACCCATCTGCTCCCAGCACTAAGCTCCTGATCCACATGGCTGTTAGTGGCTCTTGGAGGTGAGGAGGGACATGTACCCCCATATTTTGGCCGCATTTCTCTGCTTTCTGTGGATTTGGCTCAGCAGCACATGGAGACCTGCCTTGGACATGTTGTACAGGCACATGGTGGGCTCTGTGAGCTGAGCCAAGCCAAGCAGTGTGGTGCTTCTCAGTGAAGGAAGGAAGGGAAGAAGCTGATCAGGAATACGCAGAGAAGAGGGCAACAACAAAATTAAGAGGGAGTTCTAAACACAGAAGGAAGGTAAAACTGAGATTAAAAGGAAGGAGAAGTACAGACACAAAGAGAAACTGGACACAGATGGCCACATCTGCACTAGGCACATCACTGGGCTTTGCCAAGGCATCAGGATGGAGATCCAATTAAAATGAAAGGCAGAAGACTGGTGCCTTCAGCAGAACACTGCTCCCTCCCTATGAGATCACTCAACACACGCCTGATGCTGTCACTGACCCGGCATTGTCCCGGCAAAGTCATTCTCCAGGACACCCTGCAGAGGAACAGTGATTTGTAACACGCAGGGGGGTGAAAGGAAAATGATGGGGCAGGGAAATATTGGCCATCACAGTGGGAGGCATGAGTAACAACCAGACAACCCAAAGCATCCGACCTCAAAGAGCTGTGCACAGGGGACACTGGGTCTGCAATTTTTGCTAGGTTTACAGAAAGGAATGTAAGCTTAATTTGTGGCAGTGGGAAGCCACTGGGGATTCAGGGAAATTAGTAAAAGGAGGTGTTGCTGCGCTACTTTATAGGAACTTGACATGATGTTCAAATGCTGTCTGTTGGGAGCCTGGATTACTTTATTATTATTTTTAATAACTCCAGAGGGCTTTCTTTTGCAAAGGAACTCAAGCTGAGATGGTGGGTTTGTATGTTCACTATTCATTTGGAGGGAGAATTGTTTGATAGATGCTGAAGTTTATGTTTCTTTTGCAATGAGAATTGTTGGAATGTTTTGTGGCCCAGATCTGTGTTCTCATTTTCACCACACAGTTATGTAAGACTCTGAAATAATAAAATGATGCTGGCTTTTTAGAGGAAAGAAATGGTTGCATGTGCTCCCAGTGTGATGGCCTGTGTGTGGTATCCAGTGAACAGCACAAGTCTGATCTACAGGGTCCATTGTGATGGGTCTCTGACATCCATCAAGATTCTTTGTTCTACCGCTGGGAAATGAGAAGGAATCTGTGTTTCAGAAGCACAAAGGATTGCTGGATTTGTGTATGTGCTGTAGACTGTATAGATGTGAGCTGACATCAAAGTGTATATCTCCGATTGCTCTAATGTGTATACTTTGGGGGAAAGAGAAATGGGACATTTCCAGCACTGAGAGGATCTGGTAATTTCTGCTGGTCACCTGATTTCCTGTCTGTGCATCCATAGCATTTTTCAGCCCAAGGATATTTCCTTTTAGAGAGGAGTGGACATAAGGTTATTTAAATTGAACTGAAATATTAGCTTGTCATCTAGTCCAAAGTGCTTCATCAAGCACAGCACAAGTGTTCTCTTTCTCTCCAACTATTCCCTGAGATGCAGCTCTCTAGTCAAGTTCTGATGTCCTGTTAGGCTGATTCCATACTGCTCCTGGGCATCTTGATAAAGTACACTACATAAAAGTTTACCTTTTGCTTAAATTACCTTGCAACAACCCAAGTTGATTTACTTATGTTCATTTTTCTTTGGCTAGCAAATATAACTGATGCTTCAGTTCCTTCTCTCAGTAGCAATAGAAGGTCGCATAAACTGTTTCCCAATGTACTGTGTTGTAACATTATGGGCTGGGTATTAAAATAAAGAGCAATAAACAATTTAAGGTAAGAGATTAATACAAGTGCACTGCAAAGACTGGGAAATCAAGCAAGAGAGACTCAGGAACTCCAAAGGAGTTCTGTTTCTGCCCTTCTTTGAATGTGAATTCAGAGTGACTCCATTTATTACAAAGAAATCTGGGGTGAAGATGTGCCAGGCTGAGAAACTGAATTGCAGTCTACACTGTTGTAGAAATTACAGTGATGAGCTTTTTTAAATGAAGCTTTGTTTCTTCATCAAGTTTCTACCCAACTGCAGTCGGTCTCCAGTTAAGCTGGATGAGTGTAAGTACATCCATGTAACAGAGATGTACCAATCTACAGCAGGGATTTGGGAAATAATTTTATTAAGTCTCTGTAGTTTCTCTGTGTAGAATGACCCTTTGTGTGTATGAGGCCCAGTGGCTCACAGTACACGGGAGGAAAATCTCCCAGGGTTCTCACATGCAATATCCACCAAATACATCCCCAGGGAAAGCAGATTTGCTGCTGCTGCTTTCCCATATACAAGAAGCAAAAATCAGCTCAAAGCTGATCAAAGCAAGAATAATCTGCTGCTGCTCCAAGATTTTGGGAAGATGCATCCAAACCCAAGACATCTATAATAATAAAGCGTTCTGCTTTTATGCTGCTTCCAACCATGCTGTGACCATCCCCAAGATCCTTTGCCAACATGGCTGTGAGGAAATGCAACAGATAAGATTTCCTTTGCCCTTTTAGGAGAAAGTTTGAAAGCCCAGGGAGCTCTGCTGGAAGATAATGTGACACAGGCTGTCCGTGTTCTCCAAAGGATTAAGATTAATAATGGGCAGATGATTAATTCAAACAATGATAAAAAACTCCATTGGGTTGTTACAAGATTTTATAAATTGGCTTTTCCACCTTTACAATCTAGAAAATCTGTACAGATCCATTCTCAGAAGCAATTAAGATCACAATCTGGTCCCTATCTTCAAGTTTCGTCAGTTTGATTTCTAAATCTATTTGAACACAAATACTAGGAAGCCTGAAAGAGAAGCTTTTATATTGTAAATCAATCAGCTACCCTGTAAGACAGGAACTGAAGCCTCTGCTTTTATTAGTAGAAAGAACTGAGTCATTTGCCATGACTACATGCTTCTGGGTATGCTTTACTGCTTCTGCAGTTCATTACAGAAAAAAAACCACAAACCAGTGCACAGAGCCTTCCTTAAATTTCATATCAACATATCCTGGGAACTAGAGATGGACCCAAACTGATTTTTGCATCTAAACATCCTTCCGAAATTGATCTCCCTTTATATTTTGCTGCACACATGTTCCTGAGCCACAAGAGAAATGTGGGAGACAGGTTGTGACACAGACCCAAAGAGAGGCACAAATTGCCTCAGAGAAGTCGATTTCTTCCTTTCAGACAAATAGCTCTTTCTGGACACTTTCACAGCAATTCCTTATCTTTGCTGTGAACACTTAGAAGAGGGACATCACATTTGCCCAGAATATGGGCAATTGTTTTCAGAAATTCATGACAAATGGGAAGTAGTTTAGGTCTCTCTCTGGAATGACAGGGGAAAGAACAGCAGAAAAAATTAATTGCCATGGAGAAGATTGCATCAGTCGGAGAGACCAACCATGGTTTGGTGAATACAGTGGGACCACACAGATCTGTAATTTCAGAAAAGGTTGTAGTTTGACTAACAAGCCAGTAATGCTTTAGATTATTGTTCTGTTAGTAACTATTTTCTTTGTATTAATACAACAATTATTACATTTTCCAACAGCTTCTTACAGTTGTATCATGGAAATGATTGCCTATAAATTATATAAAAGTAGCTTATCATATTCTCAAAACATATAACTGAATCAGGCAATTCATTCACGCCTCCTGTTCACACCTATCTATGGTATTTCTTGGACGCTGATGATCTTGGCAATTAAAAGCTATTTCTATACACATGATACATAGGAAACACAGAAGCATGTTCAAGTTGTGTCATCATAACCTCATCTGCTGAAGATGTTACTTAATGTTTTATTCCAAGAATTTGTGCTTACGGGACTCAAGGTGAATCACTTGCCTGGAAATGGTCCTTCTTTTCTTAAAATGGGAATCTTGGTTTGGTGCTCTCTTACACTGAGATAGTTTGGCTGGACCTGTGAAATTTAGATTTGAATGCAAACCCCAACAACATTATAAGCTGTTGAAATCCCAAGGTTAGTAGACAAGCAGGATGACTTGAGCTCAAATTTCCCTAAACTGATTATGTTTGGACACAGGGAGAGTAACAGACTTGTGTAATAAGAGCAGGAGCCGTTGAAACAAATCTGGACCGAGCAAGCCCCTCTGGGCCTGCTACAACTGTACCTGCAGGAAGTGAGTAAGAGAAAACTATTTCCCTGACATGATGCTTGTTCCCATGCCCTCATTTTGGACTGTTTTGGGCTGAGCTTTGCAGAGAAAAATAGGTCAGTGACTGCCTAAGAGCACAGGTGTGAGCCCTCGGAACCAGTCCTTGCACTCCCTGCCACCGTGGCAGAGACTCGGGAGTGGGCAGCCCAGGGGAGAAAAAAGCAATGTCCAGTACTGTACCTGCTCCTCAGCCATCCCAGAGGCCTGGTGAGATCACCAAGACCTCAAACCCTGCTCACTTCCTTTGGGAGCTGAAGCTGAGCCTCCATTTCTTAAGGAACAGGAAAGCCTGGGTGTCTTTGCTGCCTCAAATGGAAGCTCACTGATGCTGATGATCTGTTCTGCGGCTATTGTTTGAGCCTTCAACAAATAATTTTCTCATCATAATCTAATGACCTTGTTCAACCTAACAGAGTGGTACTGAAACTCATTTCCCATAGAATCTCACACCCAAATGGTATTGTTACAGGTCTCTGTGGACTTGCACTGAAATTATTTTTCCATGTAAAGGGACATTGTTCCTTCTCCCTGCAGACTTGAAACAATTTTCTTGTTACATCTCACATATCATAGTGCTGTTGGTGTCCATAGGCCACCTCTCTTCAGAATAGCTTTCCACAGAATTTCCCATTTAAAATGCCATAATCAATAACCTTAGTCTAGCACAACGCTGTTCCCCGCTAAAATTACACATTCAAACAGCATCACTTCTGTTCCCTCCAGACTTGCATTTACAATCCATTTCCCACCCTAACGGCATTGCAAAGGAGATGTTTTAGTTGCTGTTACATTCATGTTGCAGGCAATTTGCACTCCTATGACTAGAAATTGCCATTCAGAAGCTTGTGCCCTTTATGAGTGCCAGTCCAAATGGGCAAAACACTGCCATTACAAAACAACATTCAAAATGATATGGGATGTAGCTTGCACAATAGAGCTGCAACAACCTCACTGATAGTATAGTAATGTCAGGCTGTTAACTCCAAATGATCTCATTTTTATCACGCTAAAATTTGCCCTCATTTTATGTTGTTTTTCTTTCAGCTTTCTCAAATCCTTTCCCTCACTCTGAAGCCTTTGGTCCCTCATTCCTCTCCCTCCCATGCTGTTTACAGCTGGTGCTTTCTCTGGCTACGGTTTTCCATTTCTCTGCTGGAATGTAATTTTAAAGACACTTGCTGATGGCCTTCTCATTTGCCTCTTTGGCCTCTTGCCTTCCAAAAGGAAGGCTCAAATTAACAGCCTATCCTATAGTACAATCAATTCTCACCTGTCAAAACTAATCACATGGGTTAAAAATCAGGAACTCTCAGATTTGCTTGCATGCTTTTGTTTGTTTCTTCCTCCCCTTCAATCTGCTGTTACCTGAGCCATTGAGGAGATCTGATTTCTAGACTTCTCTGCAAACTATGGCCTAGTAATCTTATTTTATGAAAATCAAATGACAGAAATCACATGAGTTGAGTGGTTGTGGCTTTAAGAACATTAAATATCTTGAAAAGTGCAGCAGAATAAAGCTGAAGTCCCTCATGGTGATTGGATTTGGATTCTATCTCAGTTATCTTGCAGGTGAGTTCTGTAGCACTTTTGCTGCCAGCAAAGCTGGTGTAGTGCTGACTCCCACACCTGCTCCAGCTGATTCGTGATAAACTAGCATTTTAGGAAGAAAAGAATCTTGTCAGAAAGCTCCTGAGGAGTCCCTTAATGCTTCGCCTGCAGAACCAGACAGGCTATCTACTGTCCACCTTAATGGCTCTGAGTTGTCTCATCTTATCTCCAAATGCTGCGCAACTCAGCATCATTAGGTGGTTGATTTCTCTCAGACATCACAGCAAGAGTGCAGCTCAGGTTTGGATTTTGATAAATGAAGGCAGGTCTTATTTTTAAAAGCCACATAGTCAGTGTAATACGTCTGGTGGCAGAAACACTCTTGCAGCCCTTCAGAGACATGAGTCAAAGTTTTCCAAATCCAATAGATGTGCTTTAGGTAACCTTTTGTTTCATCCTGACCTAAGCACTGAATGCAGCAGCTGGACCCTTTGATTTGCCCTTTCTTCCTTCAGGCATTCAATTTGTCTCTTGGCACAAAGTGCACCTCGGGCAATTCTAAAATATCACAGCACTGCAGTGAGCTTTTCAAGATGTACACGTGAATGCCTTGACCCCTTCACTGAGATCCCAGTTCAGATGATGACCTTCCCAAAAACTCATGCTGATCACACACTTAGTAGGGAGAAATCCTAAAGATGATGTTATGCAGATGAACATACTAGCTAAGAGTATCTGAAATTATTCTATGAGAAACCCTAGGGAATATGAATTAACAGGAGAAGCAGAGCGTGTGAAAAAACCCCTCTCGACGTCACTTTGTGCCAAGTATTCAAAAACCACACACAAACTGCATATAAACTTGGTAAGTGCTTCAAGGGGCACAATCACCATAAATCTGGGCTAACACTCCAGTCTATTCAAAATGATTTTTTAAAGTACTATTCTGTTGATGATGTCTTTGTTTTATTTCATCCGGCTTAGGCCATTCTGGACTGGCTACGTTTTTATTTTGTTTACAGAGAGCGCCTCAAAGCCATAAGTCTCTGAAAGTCATCAGGATTATTATTTCTGTGGAGACACAGCTCAGATGTGGGCAGGCTGAGTACACAAGTGTAAGCTGCAAGTGATGCACGTGTATCCCTCAGCAGCTACAGGACTCAGTTCTCTCACTTGCACTCCTGGAAAACTCCCCAGGTTTAGACCCTGTTCCTCTCTTATTAAAATGGGTTATGGGTTGGCCATATTGCTACCTTCACTTTCCACCTGGAAAGATGCATAAGTTATTTGTTGTTGAAATAAGAAAAGCAAACCCCTCAAAGCCATCCAAAGCAGATACAGAACAAAACAAAACAATTTAGTTATGGAAACTAAATACCACTCTCAGACTCTTCCCAGCAGTGTGTTTCCAGGTGACATTATGCTGTGGCTACAGTTTAGGACCAAAAGAGGCACGGACAGAACATGACATAATACTGCACAGTGTGAAGTGTCCAACCCCAAATTCTGCAGCTGATGGCTTGGGGAGGATATTAGTAAGCATGAGAGTGACAAGCCATATGTAGGGAAAGAATCACAATTTCAAGGTTGTTTATGGCCATTAAGAAAGTTAAACATTAAAAGTGTCCCACAGGCTGCACTCAAAAAATCAGCTTAGAAGAAGAAAATAAGCGTTTGTCTGTTTTAAAAATGAGAGTGTGTATAGCCTGGACTGCCCCTAAATGTACTTAACTGTAGCATGTGTAAGATCTACGATTAAAGAGCTGAGTCTCTCAGTCACAGAGGAAGAACAGTAGTGCTTTCTTGTTCTCCTTACTAAGAGTTTATAAACAATTTTCTGATCTTCTTTAACAATGAGAATATTGCTCTTTGGAAAATAGAGAAATGAATGTGGGAAGTTATATATTTTAATTGTCCAAGTCCTTCTCCTGCTTGTGGATGAAAGGTTTGGTTTAAATACTAAATACTTTTTCTGGTATCAAACACAGAAAAATTGGATGGTAAAGGGGTCCTACCCACCAGCAGCTTGCTGAGAGCTCGGATGTTGTGTCTTATGCCAATCAAATGGAGCAACACAAGAGATGTAGCACATGTTTAAGAACACATGGATGTTTCAGAACACAGACAAGGGAAGAAGATGAGGGCAGAGGTATCTTACAAATAGACAAATATGGTACAGAACATATCCAGTAAAAGCCTGTGGTGTCTCTCCTACCCAAAGAGAAGAAACATTAGCACAGTTACTCAGTGCTGCAATAGCATCACAAGTATTTTAGAGGAGCTGGCACTGTCCATGCAATATGCTGTGTACTGAGGCAGCAGAAGAAACAGTGTGAGGAAAATGAGGGATACATCTGGAGACATCAGAAAGCAATTTGAACAGATACTTGGTGAAGAAAATGATTCCCAGGACTGATTGTCCCTCACTGGGTGTGCTACCATTGTACTCTGGGAGAATAGAATTGGCCCTGAATGCTTTGCACCACTGAAAAGGAGATGTAATCTCTTCTAGCACAAAATGTAGCCTTCGGACTTTTTCATTGACCAACTGTCAGCCAGCACAGCCAAATGGCAAAGGGAATGAAGAAGGGTCAGGAACCCTCCATTTTACCCACCTGTAACGAGAGGCTGAAGATCAGTGAGTGAAAAATCATTTCAGGTATGATCTATGTCAGAGAAGAGAAATCTTTTGAACAGGAACACATTTACAGAGGGACATTCTTGACTCTTATTTAGCCTATGAAGTCCTGAAAACTACCCTGATTTTGTTTTTAACTACTATTTCCCTAGATTGAAATAATCATCATCGCTATGTGGTGAAAAGAAGCTGAATCAAATCTTTGGGACAGTATACTTAAATGCAGGAGTCATGAACAAAATGTCAGGGGAGTACAACTGAGGGACAAAGATAGTGTTTGAAGTCAATATTTTGTTAAGATCACATGAAATTAGCAGGTAGAGACAACAAAGCCACCATTCCTAGAGTTTAAATCCGTTTAAAGCAATATTTACATGAAATCTTTCTGCCAGCTGCTGGCAAAGAATGTTGAAAACAGACAGTTATTTATGAGAATACTCCTCTTACTGCCTGAAATCATTCTTCAGCTCAAAGCCCCTGTTTTTCATTGCTAATATCAAAAAAAAAAAAAAAAAAAAAAAAGAAGGAAAAAAAAGGAAAAAAAAAAAAGCAGCCACTCACAGGGAAAACCAGGAGGCATTATTTTCTATATTGGCTAGTCATTATTATTGAAATCTTACATCAATTATAAATTGAACTGTAAAGAAGGGTTTTGTCCCCTCTAAAGATTAATCTGAGCCATGAAATTAATTCCTATACTCATTTCCACAAATTTTGAGCTTGTTGGAGAAAATTTTGTTTGGTTTCAAATATTTACTGAAATAGTCCCAAATTTCAGATTTGAGTTTGAAAAGGAGTGTGAAGTTTCCTCAAATCTGAAGAAAAGTTTGACTTAATCTACATTTATGCCCAGAACTCAGTTGAGGTGGAAGGTCCCATTCTGACAAGCCCTTTTACAGGACATAGCTGTATCTTAACAAAACACAGATCCTGACTCTAATTCGTGTTTCCTTGCAGTGAGTCTGTGAATTATATCTGAAAAATCAATCTCAGAACTCATCATCACCTACACATATACAAGCACACCCTCAAAATTAAGATAAGCTCAGCTTTCAATAACCTTTGCCCACAGATAGGCTGTGTTCTTCTTCACTGCTGATATTCTCAACACCACAGTGTTATTTAAGACTGGAGAGTGACATTTTCTGTTTCTGTGGAAAACACTGCACAGGTAAGAGCAGTGCCAGTTACCTCACCTCCCTATCATCTCTACTGATTTGGATCTCGATTGGATTGCTCTAGTTGACTAATATATTCCTATTATCCTGGGAAAATACGTTAACTGCGCCATCTATTCCATGCGTTTTACTACAGACGCTGTTGCCAACAATACAATACACACAAACAGTGCCTTTACAGGTGCACTCAAAGTTCAGACTAGTCATGAATTACACATATGAATGAGAATTAAGCAGAACATTCCTTTCTAAGTACTTAGAGGCTGGCAATCAAGGCTTCCTTTAGTAACAGAAGATATTAAGCCTGAAGGATTTGGCATTAAAATGGAACTTCTTTCTGGGACAGAGATGATTTTACAGAAACATTTGATAATTGTACTTGTTGTAAGCAAGGGTTGGTAGAATCAATTATTACAAAGGTTGCTTGACACTTCCCATTCATTATAAAATCCTCTTTTCAATTGTTGCAAACATTGCCAACCTCTAGTTAGGCAGTCTGAAATTTTCCATGCTGAGTCTCTCTCTCAGGCTGATTTATTTATCTAAAGGAAAATTTTAGCCACAACAGTCTGCATTTACCAGGAATGAAACCGGATAAAAATACTTAATTTTGGCTGTATGTAAAGAAAGAAACTGAACTGGAAATCCATATATCTCAGAAAAGATCCTAAAGGAGAAGAGAGAGTTTTTATCATTGAAGTGTCCTGTGCTGTTCCTGTGAAACTCAGAAATTGTGTTGCACAGACTTTAATCAATATTTCTTGAAGGGGAAAATATCTGCAAGACCAGGTAAAGGTTTGTGAAAACTCAGTATCTGATTTCACTGCAGATCTCTGTTCCTCTGCAGCACCTATGTGGGAAAGGGACGCATGTGTGTGCCAGCCTGCTTAAACACCTAAACTGAGCTTGCAGAATACAGGACTGTGCTGTTGGATCTGACCTTCTCTTCCCTGCACACTCTCATTCCTATCCCATCCAGGCATTAAAAGGCAGGGGAAGATCCTCAGCTGCCCTGTGCTTTTAATGACCACTCGCTGCTGAGCCAGTGGCACAGATGGTGAAACTGTCCTGACACAGGAGGTAAAAAGTACAAGTAGGAAGGGAAAGGAAGTGGCTGAAACTCTTAGGAGAGGCACGAACTAGAAGGTGGTCAAAAACTGAGTACAGGGCTGCTCAGGATGAGTGTGGATGGAGGGAGGGGGAAAAAGACAAAATAGCTGTTGGGACTGGAAGCTTGGACATGCAGTGAGTGGGGCCCAAGGGCAGCTGGCAGAGATGGAAATGGAGGCCATTTACACCGAGTAAGTTCAGCCTCGTGAGGATGGTGTCCTTCAGGTACCTCTAAGGTCAATGGGGAAAGCACTTGTGCCACTACACTGCTGGTAATGGTGACCAAGGTGAGCTCCTAATTTGAGCTGCCTTCTGGAGAAATGTTTCTCACCAGGGAAATGAGTCTCCAGAGGGGAAGGCTGTGACAAAGGCAAAGGGATGAGAAGGTTCATTGCAGGTTTCAGCTGGAGAGAGGGGTTTGGAAATTCATTTAAGAGTAGAGAAACTCAGTTTCTTCTCTTTCTGCTTATCAGTCCCGGTGTGTCCTACAGATGTGTGAGTGCTGCTCCTGCAGGACTAGACTCCACCTTGCCCTCCACCACAGTGCTTTTGTGTGTTGCTAAGCAAATGGATTAACCCACATTTCCACAGCTTGTCAGTCATCTTCTTAGGG
The DNA here is from genome assembly GCA_013397895.1 of Origma solitaria. NCBI lineage: Eukaryota > Metazoa > Chordata > Aves > Passeriformes > Acanthizidae > Origma > Origma solitaria. Next base: position 3,015,364 of record VZRL01005488.1, on the reverse strand, counting down.
ATCCAACAGGAGACCCTAGAGTCTGATCTTCAAAACTGTTGAGTATTCACAACAAGAACTGAAATTGGTAGGAACTATTCTTTAAATATTGAAAATATTCTGCAGTGCCATGAAGTCAGAGGAAAAAAAATCAAGTCCCAGACAATCAAAAACCTTTGGCAATGCTTTCTCTTCATCTTCATATCTCTATTTTTCATCTGTCCAAATAGAGGTGCAGTATCCCCACAATTCATTGAGGCATTGTGAAAATAGATTATTTAATGTCTATGAAGCATCCAGATACAATAACAATGACTGCTGAAGGAAAGCTCCCAAGCAAATTAAGAATTCTGTATTCAGAACAGACTTTGAATAGTGTGCAGTAAATAAGCCATGGGGTACACACTGAACAATGAAGATAAAAGAAAATATTAAATAGCTGCTCATTAAGTGAGCAATATCCATCGTGCGCTTTAAACAGAGCAGAGATTTAATAGTATGTGAGTCTGTGATTAAAGGCAATGCCCTAATGCATACGGCACAAAGGCTCTAGTGAATTTGTAGCAGCAACTTAAACTCTCCCCAAGTTTTGGGAGTATTTGGCTTGGCTAGTTTTTGAGAATGCCAAATACTCTGAATTTAGCTCCATGCAAAAAGGGACGTAGATCAGTAAAAAAAGGGGGGAGGGTTAGTCCCAGAACTGACTGAACACAAAGTTCAAGGGTGTCTGGATTCAGTTCATATTAGAGAAGAAAGCTGACCACAGCTTTTATCTGGATCCAGATGTCCTCAAATTTCAAGACTAAACAAGACTTGATTCTGCTTTGGCATCCCCTGTACCGTGACTTGTCCTCCCTAAGATGGGAGAGTGTTTCTGTGGACCTCTTAATTACCTTGACCTTCAAAAATGCTGCAGAACTAATCCTGACACTAAATTCTACTTATTCTTGGTAAGAATAGAGGGTTTTGTTGAGCAACATCATTACAAAAGTGTAAGGTAGGTATTGGTCTTCCTAAGCAACTTGGGTAATGCAGAACAACACATGCATTTTTCACTGTGAGATTAAAAAGGGCAGGACAGAGGAGATATCACATCAGGTGCACAGGGCATCCCAACAGGGTCAGGATGGAGCAGGAATGGATGTAGCTCTGTTGGAACTGGAAATCTCTCACGCCTTGTAGGCATTCTCATGTCACACCTCCTGGAGCTCTGCAGGCACATGGAAACAGTGGACAAGAGGAAACCCAGCAAAAAACACTGGGAGCATCTGTGCCACAGGGAGAGGTACAGGAATATCATTAAAATGTATTCTGAGCTGTCTTGAAAAGCTAAATGCCATAGACTGCCGTCCAATTACCCACAGGGAATATTGGAAAAGCAGAGGCTCGAAGAGTAGGAAATCAGAGGGTGCAGGTAGAAGGTCTAATTTCCAGGGCAGACAAATGCTACAGCTGCACCTGCTACTACAGCCTGCAGCACCACCTTGAAATTTGCTTCAGCTGTACCACGTGAAGCCACAGACAAACAAGGAACCATGTGCCATTTCACATAAAAAAGCATTTATATTTGTCCTGTCCTCCAGGCTGTTGGCTTCTGAACTTCCAGGTACACAAACAACAGAACCTGCACGCAGGTCATTGTGCACCTGGAGTTACACAGAGGTAAGAAAGTGCTCATTTCAGACACAGAATCACACCATTCCACGTATACAAGCTCCTGAAGGACCACTTTTACAGAGTTTTTACTCCTAAAAACTCAAATAAAATGTAAAGTAGCTGTAAAATTTTCTTTTATACCATAATTTATCCCAAACATCTTGAAAAGAATCTGTCAACAAGAAAGATCAATTTCAACACTGTATAATAAAATGTTTTATGGTGGCTGAAAGCATTTGCTTTTATCCAGTATGAACTTGTCAACAGTCAGGAAATGATATGGATGTTTGCTCTTAAGTCCTGAAAGAGAGGTTAGAAGCTCTTGATCCACTTCTCTTGTTTTACTCACTATTACATAAAACCTTCACTATCTGTCTGGAAATGATAGAAACACAGCATATCAGAGGACAAAACCATTGACATAACTAAAAAAAAAAAAAAAAAAACCAGCAAAATCAATTCTAGTCTCTTCTTCTTGCCCCTGGATTGGCAGCCAGAATATTCAGTATTCTAATCCTGTGAACTGAATCCCATTTCCCGTATGAGAACATGGGCAATACTGCTTTCTAACACCTGGGGTGCCACATCTGCTTAAGACCTAATTCCCACTCCAAGGAGGAAGATTTCTATATTTTCAAAACTACAGACAACTCATGCTGGTCTGTGAAGCACGAGTAAGCAATAATCACATTATATTTGTGCACAGGGATGTAAAGAGATCGGTTTTAACACAGCCCTGCACCCTGACCTGCTACTGCAGGTACCACAGCAAAGGTGGCACTCCATCCTCACCATACAGATGTTTCCCACTCTGGCATGTGCGATCTGAATCCTGCCTGCAATCCCACATCAACCAGCCAACACTTCTGCAGCACTTCTCAGTGTCTTTTCATCCTCGGCATGTGGCTGTGCAGCTGCACAGCAAATCCATCAGGGCACCTGTCGAGTGCCCAGCGCAGCTCTGGCTGCGGGGCTGCGCTGGGAGCGGCGCGGAGCTCCCCGGCCAGGCTGGAACAACACCGGCATCTAGTGGAGACCAGCCCCGAGCTCCAAGCAACCAAGGACCTGCACGGGGCCGTGGGAAGCACTCACCCACCTCTAACTTGTTTCTTCTCACTTATAAACTGCTGCGACTATCAAACAGGAATCCCTTGCTGCTCATTCCTTCTTCTCATCCTCCCCACAAACCCATTTTGAAATGGGTGCCAGAAGGAAATATGTTTACTGCTGCCTTAACTGGAAGGTTCTTCAAAGCAAGTGCAAAAGGTCTGTGATTCAACATGTTTGAGCACAAACACCCTCCATTGCTGGAATTCGATGCATTATGAACAGGCAGTTACCAGGCTTTGCTGGGCAGAACAGTCTTGTTCAGACAAACTCTGCAGAAATAAAACCTGATTTTGTGTGGAGATCATAAAATGGTTTGGGTTGGAAGGGAACTTAAAGATCATCCTGTTCCATCCCCTGCCATGGGCAGGGACACCTTCAACTGTCCCAGGTTGTTCCAAGCCCTGTCCAACCTGGCCTTGGACATTTCCAGGGATGGAGTAGCCACAGCTTCTCTGGGCAACCTGTACCAGCATCTAACCACCCTCACAAGGACTAATCTCTTTCTAATATCTAATCTAAAGCTACTCTCTGCCAGTTTGGAGCTATTCCCCCTTGCTGGGGACCCCAGAGCTGGATGCAAGTGGCATCTCACCAGAGAATAGCAGAGCAGAGCAGAGCAGACGGGCAGAATCACCACCCTCAATCAATGCGAGACCAGTAGAATATTTTGAAAGCCTTAAGCAGGTCTGAATTCTCCCCAGATGGCAAAAAGGAGTATTAGCACCCACTTACAGGTGGTGAAATCCTGTTGCTTGGATCCCACTCCAGCTTCTTTAGATTTGTTGTTTAACAACACATCCAAGTTTATTTCTTCAGCTTTCCAATTTGAGCAGCACACTTGAACAATTTTGCAACACACCTTCAGATTGTTCATTTTCCCCAACCCAATTGAGCATAATAAAGAATTTGGTGCTTGCTACATTTGAGAGATTTGTGTGCAGCTGTTTCAGGGGGGAAAACCTGAAATACAGAAGTAATGCACATCAGAGCCCAGCAATGGCTTATCGATTTGCTAACCTGTTGGCAGAATGGGTCTGACTCCTTCCTTCTGTGTAGCTATAGTGAACAGAGCTATAGCTAGGTTTGTGCTAACCTACCAACCTCAGTATAAAAACATCGTGACTCCTGGTAAAATTAACTGTCCAGGATTGTCTCAAGTGAAGACAAAACTTCATTATCATACCCCTTATTTGAGTTACAAAGTTCCTATTCCTCTAAATACCTAACTTAGTTTTCAAATGTCAGTTTTATTACACTGATTCCTCAACTCAGTTTAAAGCAGATGATATTGCAGAAGGAACATTAGAAAAATACTGCTTGCTCTCAGAATTTAGGTTTCTCCTGTAGGCTTTACATAGCATGTTTTAACAATGGAAGCTCAAGAGGATTTTCTGTTCTTCCCTCCCCTGCTTTTACTCCAGGGAAGGCAGCATTGCTAATAAAACCCACAAAGATCAACCCTAAAAATAAATATCTGCTGTTGGTCTAGACAGCTCTGGCTCTTGAAAAAATGGATCTGTGTGGTAATTACACTTCACTTTCGATCCATATATGAATTCAGTACTGGCAAGATATGTCAGATTTTGATCTTTCTATCCTTCCCTGATCCATCCATCAGCATTGACAATGCATTCATCACAGCAAAAACAGTGCTGGAGATTGAAGCCCTTTGTTCGTTCATAGAGCAAACAGCACACACAACAATAGTAGAAGCTTCTTCTTTACATTGCCATCATTCTTGCACCATGACCAGAGAGAACAAGTTTAAGGGTGAGAAAGCATCCCTTTTATTCATCAGCTTATGTTATAAATTTCCTTATCCTTAAGGTCTCTCAGGGAAGGCAGACTGTACACATAAATATCTAATAAAAGATCTCATCTCCCTCTGAATGCTGAGCTGCCATTCCATCCCCAGACCACTGGCTATTACATTACTGGTACGGAGTGGACTTGGAGGTATCCATTTTACAAGAGAATGCTTGACTGATGATAACAACACCAAAATCTGGTGAGCACTCTATTAGACACAAGAAAGAGAAAGCAAACCCTTTAACCATTCATCTCCTCTGCTATTCCAGACACTGTCTCTATGTTTACCTTCTGTCCTTGAAGAATCAGCAAAGCAGCTTACTTGGTGGTGAACAGATTTTTGTTCTTTAAGCTGATGGCCTTGAAAAAGTTCTCTCCTCAAGCTCACAGATCTTGGTGCAAAAAGAGGTGAACAATGACTAATCAAGCATAAGAGACTGGAAAAGCATTTTTATTATGATTGGCTTTGCCATTTGAAGCACAATGGCTCTCCTAAGCTCACTTCACTAACTTCTAATTTGCCAGTTGCCAGATGATAAAGATTTTTTTATACTTATTTTCCTTTTCTCTTTGTTTCTGTAGCTATTTCCAACATCACTATTGTAAAAACAATTGAAAATGGGAAAAACCAATCTAAGTCTAAATGCCTGCCTTTGCCTCTCCACAAAACCAGATTCTTCTCTTTCATGGTAAAGATCTTCATTAATTTCACTTCAAGGAAAGAATTTAAAGGGAGGAATAGTATTACTCATTTGTCTGCTGCTCTTGGCAGGCAGTGACATGTACGGAGCAAAGCCACAGGTCCTGTTATTGCCTTCAAGTTAAAGAGAGAGAGAAACAAAGGCATGGCTGTTTCACAGAAAGAGGAATGAGTAATGGATATTTTGTGGGTCACATTAACCTGCATGGACATTTCTGAGTAATTCTTTGAATCCTGAGGTCTTCAAGAGGTCACTTGCTTCTTAAACATCCATTTACAGTATACTTAGAAAACATATAGCTCTGGATAAAGTGAATCTCAATTCTCCTTCTACTTTCTGCTGAAAATTGTTTGCAACCATGTCAGGATCACTTGTCTAGTTTCAGATTCAGTTGTGAGGCTTTATACCAGTATCAGGCATTACAGATAAAAAAACATGTCTAAAGTTGTTTCATAAAGTGAAGAGAATGTTTTCAGTCTTCAAGTAAACATATCTTTGGGCAGAAGCTGAACTTGAGAATGTTCACTGTTTTCAGTGGAGCTGTGACAACTCCTACCAGTAATCTTTTACATTTACAATTTCATTTTGATGCTCCTTGCTGAACTCAAGACAGACTGAAGACAGAAAGATGATGAGTGTGTTAGCACAGCACCCAACACAAGCCCAGTCTCAGTTTGGGCTTTCAAGCACTACCAAATAAACAAAAAAAAATCATGTTCAGGGGCCTTCTGACTAGACCTGAATACCACATCTGTCTAGATGAGAGAGTGACAGCCTACAGCCCATATCTGACCATTGGGATGAATCTGTCCCAGTCCCAAATGATTGTGCACGATATATTTGCTAATATGTTAGCCTGGAATCTGTGATAGTGCAAGAAAAGAAAAGAGCAAGGATATGCAGCCAAACCTGCCTGTGACTGTAAAGCTGAACCATGATATATTACAGGGTTTAGAAGTCCTCCAAAAGTGGCCAGAAACTCAACATTGTGTACCTAGGTAATCCTAATTCTGGTTCACCATTCCTTCACTTGTACCTTAAGTAAATCACTGAATAGCCAAACTTCAACTTTGCACAGCAAAATTGCTTATTGACAAAGCATTTAGGGAAGAGCTGGAAGGGAGATGTGAAGGTTGGTTAGTCTGAGCAATCTCCAAGGGACCCAAGGCTGCAGTTGAATGAATCTCCAGTCCTTCTGAAGGTTTGTGGTTGATTCAGGGGAGTCAGAATTCTAAGCACAGAATTGATAGCAACTACAAACCAGCCTTTCTCAAGAGCTCAGCCCTAGGCATGCTGAGACAGGAGTGAGGGAGTTTAGGAAGGGCTGTGTGGCTAGGAATACAATACAAGGGGGACTAATAATGCTGAGACACACCATTAGAGTCTGAAATCAAAAGCTTCCAAGAACCTGTAACACGTGAGAATGTAAGAGCAATCACACTGAGCCAGCTGACAGCTCCCTTAAGCCCCGTGCATTGCTTTCAACATAAGGTAAAGTACAGAAGAAACAAGGTGTGTGCATGGAGCAATTCTTCCCCAGGGACAGACTCCTACTCTCTAGCAATCAACAGTTTATCACTGAGAGATCACACCAGAACTACTGTGTTTAAGAGTCACAAATGGACCAACCCTCCATAAATTATCCTAATCCCATTTTTAACCTACATTGACTTCTGACCTACACACCATCTCATGGCAGCTCCTAAGTGCAACTAGGAGCTGCACAAAAATGCACTTTCCTGTTATCAGCTGTAAACACAAAACTGGTCAGTGCCACCTAGCTAGCAGCCAGAGCAATGCTCATTTCAGCACAAAATACTAGACTTCATTAACACCTTGGATAATTATATGACACATTAGAATGCTTTTAAATAATAATGATTTAACACAGCCTTGAAAGGAAAAAAAAAAAGGTATTTTCAAGAGCAGGCCATGCTGGGTATCATCCGAAGTGCCTTCTCTAGCAATGCTCCCTACCCACTGTCTAGACCAACAATATTGAGATAAGAATCTGAATCCTGATCACTACACAGGAATCTTAGGCATGCAGATCATCACACATCCCTAGCCAGAATACCTCTCTGTGCTACATGCCACTGCTCTGAGAGCAATGGGACAGCCTGCTGCAAAAAGTTATATTAAAATCCTGAGCAGATGGAGCGAAAAAAGTCTCCTTTGCCTTCTGCACACAATTGCCTCAATCTCTCCCCACCAGAACTGTTATGTCTCAAAGACAGAAGCCAAAAGATGGCTGCACAAGCTGTGTTCACTTCTGTGGCTGCCTGCAGCAACCCAGTGGATAAACAACAGCCATTTCAGCTGAAGAATTAGGAAAACCATCTAAGTGCATTGCTCATCAGTGGCATTTCCAGGGGAGTGCAAAGTGCCACAGGATGAAACAAAGAAAAGCAGAACCTTCTGCAGAGATTTCAGCATCTATAGCTCAGAGGAGTATTTCACATTCAGCATCTGTCTTTGAAGGTGAAACTTCCTATACTGGTCACTGAGGGAACAATTACATGAAATAAATTGACACCATTAACTCAACAGGGTCTGAAACATATGGGGGCAAATCAGTGGACTTTTTTCTTCCAGAAATAAGCTACTTCTGTCATGGAAATAATGTTTGCTGACATGGTAATTAAGAATTGAAGCTGTAGAAAAATATGAGGTTTGCTAAAACACAATAGATATGTTTTACCCATACAATATATGGCACCAAAATATGCAGTGTTCTGGGGAGGATAATTAATCAGTGTTCTCTTGCTGAAGTTCTTTTAATTGTCTATGATGGGCTGCATTGGGGGAGACTACTGAGTTTTAACAGGGAACAAGATCAGGCACCATGGGGAATACTTACATGAATAAAGATTGCATGATCAAGATCTTTGATCTGGGAATTGCTATTCTGTAATCATCTGTAAAGCACCAGGAGTGCCCCTGGCACTGTATATACAATAATAAACTATTAACAATAAATCATGTAATTAAATCTTCACTTCGAACATTCTTTTCATAATTCTTGCCTCAGATTTAAGTTCCCACATCAGACATGTTAGGTCCTCATAATATTATTAAAGCTCCTACACTTCAGCTTTTAAAATTCCCCTAGGGATCTATTGTTTCTTTGTTTAATGTGTTTATGAGCCAAAGGCCCCATTAAATACAATAGGGAAACTCGCAGACCTTTAAAAACTTTGCCACCAGAGACATTTCTTAGGAAACAGGACCATTTTTGTCATTCCATCGTGCAACTATTGGGAAGGCTATTGATCAGAGAAGTTCTAGAAGAATAACAAAAAAAATATTGCAATTCCATGGATCGTCAAGTCATTAAAGCCACAAAGGCAGAACTGCTGCACACAGTTTTATTTCCCCCATTGCATCTGGTCATTCACACAGTCCCATATAAAGAATATTTTCTCTTATGATTGCTCTTTGAGCCTCATTGCCTTTGTAGATGCTGTATGTAAGGAAAAGACCAAGCCCACTTGTATTTCCTTGGTCTGGAAGAGAAGGAGATGGGCAGATGCTTATGCTCCTCTAACCCCACACTGTACATTGTCCTCTACAGATTTGAATGGAACATTTGATCTCACACAGGATATACAACCAAAACCAGTAGAAATTTTGATGATCTAACACTGACTTTTAAAAGTGAATGCCCATCTACCTTCAATGGGACCTAAATAGGGAGAGAAATCTACAGAGAACAGGAGAGAAGGATGAAGCCACTACCAGTGTGCTGAAAAAACTGGAGTTTACCAGAGACATACTTCATGGGCTGAACCCTTGTTGAAAATTTTGACACTGGAATCCAGTCTGTGTTCTGTTTTATTTTATAGGGGTTGTCTTACCCAGCTGCCAGATTCTCCTCAGTTGCTCACCTCATTTGTCTAAAAGGTAAAACTCATTCAGAATTTGTTTAAGTCTCTTTGGTGGAGGCACAAAGGATAAGCTGGGGCGCTGTGATTTATCACTGCAGCATCACAATTCAAAGAAGGCACAAAGCTAAGTGGGAACCTCACACTTGTGTAAAAATACACCGAAGGGATATGCAGGGACCCTGTGTAACAGCCTAAGTCTAAAATGAAAGATGTCTGGCAACACCATGCCAGTGAAGACAGTTCATCTGCAGTTGAGTTGACAGTTTCTCAACATAAAAGAGCTTAGAACGGGGTTAGCGTGAGCCATGGGTGAAATAGAAATTCCTTTTGCCTTGACTAATACATTTTAAGTGACTCCCACTTAGGGTCAGAAAACTACAAGTCCTATTTTGTTAAACAGTTAAAAAAACAAACATAATCTGCATTAGGCTGGAAAGTTCTACATTCCAGGGAACATGAGGGATGGTGAGCATAGCCTGTGGGCCAAACACAGCCCACGCAGAGCTTCACACTATTGAAGCTTTCATCTCCAGCACCCTGAGGTACAGCCCGCAGAGACTACAGGATCCCAACAAGCAGCGCTCCATCTTGCTCCAACCTAATGCATTTCACATGCCAGAACCTGTATCTCCCACGAGCTGCAATGTCACACCACAACTGAAGAGGCTCACAGCTCACTGTGCAAGCATTCAGGAGGTGGGGGGGCTTCATTTGGACCTCAAGAGGATGAGACTGAGGCACAAGTTCTGTAACCAGCACGGTTCACACAGGGCTGCTCCTTTTTCAGGAGTTACTAATGGACAGTGAACATATTCGCCCATCAGTCTGCTGATTCCTGATAAACTGCATTCTTGTGTAATGTATGTCCCATGCTAATATTTACAAGTCACTAAGAAATACAAACTGAGTGTGTTTCCCTCCTGCATGTCCCTCCTATCTCACCACATTCATATAGAAATTGAGTATATGCTTGGTTGTGAAGATAACTGAAGGGATAATGTCATGAAAAATTCACATAAACAAGGGAATTTTCATGGTAGATAATTTATATCTCATGATCCAGTGTTAAATAAGGTGGACTGTTAGAGAAATGAAGCTTGGATAAATGAAGTTGCAGCTGTATCTCTGTAATACCTTTACAGGACTTCATGGTATGACTGTAATGAAGGGATCTGGTATCATAATCTACTTTCCCAGATTGTCAGTGGAAAGTTATTACTATAATTAATACAGATATGGTATCATACTATTAAAAATGTTGCAGACAAGTTCTGCATATACCTGGGAAATGGCTACAAACAGGGTTTGCATTCCTAGAGTTTCAATCTAGTCAGTTCACTGCCTAGAGAAGCTCCAAAGCTACCACTACAAAATCCCTTCTAGAAGCAGCAGTTGTGCTCATGACATCCAAGTTATTTAGCTGTGGTAATAGAATAAGAAAGGAGTAGAATAAATTTGCAATTTCTCATTCCCAAATCTTGGACCAAATCTGAGGATCACATCTTGATTCTTAGCTTAGTATTCTGTTCTGTCTTTTGAGTTACCTTTTGCCGAGTTGAACTTTACAGCAGTCTGATCAACCATCAGCTCTCTCACTAGAGAAAGAGATTAGAGATTGAGTTATTCAGGATTGATCTCTTTTTTTTGTGTGTGTGTGTTGTTTTTTAAGCCTCACACTCAAAAATATATTTTAATCTTTTTAGTATCAAACCCACATGGAAACTGAAACTTACATTCTACTAACTTTAATCACTTATATTTGCTTTATGTATGTAGGAAATTAAATTTTGTCCTGTAGATTCAGTTAAACTCCTCTTCCAATGCCTTCAGTATTGGAGGTTCCAGCTTTCTCCATATTAGCAGTATAACAGCGGAAACAATGATCCATGTACTCATGGGCCAGGCTGCATTCCTGGGCTCTAGGGTTTAAGAGACCCTTTACAGAAGATAAGGGTGCATCCTGTTTGCAGTTCTGCCATGGTCTCAGCATATAACCTTGGGCAAAATCTTTAATTTTAATATCCTTTCTTTTCTTCAGATGAAAGAAATTAGACAATAATTTATAGCCTCCTTTTAAAATGCTCTCAGATTTATGAATGAAGCAATCCTCCTTCCCTTGCTACTGCATTCCTGCAATGGCTTTCTGTTGGAAACAAAGGATGTTGGGTTAGAAGGGTGACTAATAAGCAACCTAAAAACAAAAGGAATCTAATACTAGGACAGCATGACCTGCAGTAATTCTGCTGCTCCCAGACACACCAAGGACTAGCAGTCACCCTACACAACTCTCTCGACAATCAGAACAGTAAAAAAGAGGAAAAAAGAAAAAAGATAAGATAAAGCCTCTTGTCTTGAAGCTTATGATTCAAAGGACACAAAATACTAAGTTCATTCCTAACTTACAGAGCATTTATTTGGAAACTGTGGGAAGGAATCCTATGGAAATTAACCCTTGCTTCTCTGGATGTTATTACTATATGCAGAACTTCCATTTTTCTCCAAAAATTCCTAGTCCTTAGAAGTAGAAATTGTCCTGATTAGTTTCTCATGTAACCATCCAGCCCATAAATGCCAGAGCCAGGCTGGAGGGAACAGTTATGCAACAAAGCCTGTGAAAGAGAAAAAACTGCTTGAGGCCAATTGGCTGCTTACATCATATATTTTCATGCCCTGTTTACAACCTCTCTGTATAGGCATCCCACAGTTCTCCTGGATAAGCTGTGGGTGAGTATCTCGTGATAAAGTAAGAAAAAAACAAACAACTTATTAAATGTTCACCTCAAATTTCAACTAAACAGTCTTCTAAGTATCACATGTTTGATGCAGGGTTTCATTAATAGGCTCAGTATGACGAGTGGGGATACCTTCCATATAACTCCTGGGAATTATTTCTTGAAACCACAAATCACACCACATTCAGTTCTTCTGAACTCTCTGGTATATATTCCTGCTTGATCAAGAACCAGCAGATCTCTGTTGCAAGTGTGATGATGGGACTCTTTCTGTGTGACTTCTTTCCATGTAGCTGGGCCAGTCGAAGAACAATGCTCCCCTGCTTTTCAGAGCTGTGCATCAAGGCTGGCACCAGAATGAGATGGAGAAATGCCTGTTGGGGAAGCTTCATCCCAGCTATGTCAGAGCCCTTCACAAGAATGAAACCTTCTACCTTGCTTGCAGGACAAGAGTACTAAAAGAAAATCCAGAGGAAAACAAAAGTAATAGAAATTTAAAGTGAACTTCATATTCAGCATCTGAAATGCCACGTGTAAAATATTTCTCCTTAACTCATGAGACTGCATATGAGAGAGGGGGAAAAAAAAAAATCACTGTATTGACATCACAGTGCCTCAGAAAAGCAAAAATAGCACCAACAGCTGGCTTTAGGATTGAGTACAGTGGACAGAGGTCCTGCATTACTCACAGAAGGTTGCAAACCTGGAAGCTGCAAGCTGGGTTAAGTTGGTTTTCAGGGAATGAATGCAAAGCAAGTCAGTTCTAAAGGCTTAACATTTAAACATGAAAATATTCTGCGTTATATTAGAAAATCTCCACTGAGATTAGCGCCTATTCTTTATGGATAGGACCACATTAATTCAGAAACAATCCCGAATATTTGCATTATGCCCACAGGCAGCAATAACGATCGGAAGGTCTGGAATAAGAAAGTTGTTAAGAATTGTGCTCAATTTAACTACAGTGAAACTTACTGGGTTGCAGTGGAGCTTTGGATCTCTTGCCTTTTATAAGCAGCACGTCAGTCAACAAGAATTTAGCTTGGAGGAATGCATTACAAATGTAGAACAAATCAAATTAGCTCTCAGATGTTATCTGTTGATATCTCATTTCTCCCTCAGACTTCTAACCACTGGAACACAACATCTGGGCAGTTGGGGAAGGCAACTGTTTTCCTAAAAAGTACTAAATATAGATGCTATAGAACAAATTACAACATGCTGCATTACCACACCACCTACAGCACAGGACGAACCAGGAACAGGTACCTGCTGTGAAAAAGGTAATTCAGTCTACCTAACGTGTGTCAACTTTGCAGCATAAAAAAACAAGTTAATCAGAGCAATTACATGCTAAGGACGAGTGGCAAAGTCATCTGTCGCAGTAGTTATTTAAAGAAATCAAGACTTGGAGCAGCATTTACTTGTTTCAAATTTTTCCTGCCACTGAAATTTGAAGACTCCTGAAGAATTCAATAATGCATTCAATGATGAACAACCACAGGCTTTATATTTACTATTCTACATACTTAAATTTAGGGCAGCACTCTTCCTTCTTTTTAACTAGAAATAGTTTGCTCACCTGAAAATTCTTTGTGACGTTCACAGAATAGACTGGGGAAGGAATTACATGAGTTGCTTGGCCAAAGTTTTCCACAGTATTTCACCTTGATCAGCATTAAGTGACAAGCTCCAGTGACACACACACTTGATGCCATTATGTACATCAAACCGGACGTTTTACTGTCCAACAACTTAGTGGATTCAAGAAGCGCAAATGAAAATTTACTGTAGTAGAAGTGTCACAATAGTGTTCTGTTAGGTAGTGATTAGACTATCAATCACATAATAAACTGTGCTCTTGATAGCAAAGGCTTTTGCAGCCTGCCTTACCCACAAAGATTATAACTTTCCTGTGCCATAGCTGAGTGCTGTGAGAAAGGAACAGGAGTAAGTTGCCTGCAGCAGCAAGGTTTCCCTTAGAGGCTAAAATTGCTCCACTATTACAGCAGAGTTTAGGAAATTCAGGCTTTGCCTTGTCCGATGGTTTAAAGCCCCTGGTAAAAGTTCCTTGCTCAAATCACCCAGAAACAGGCTAGAGCACTACATCACACACTGCAGAGAGCAACTGTGTACTGGTGTGGGCTTTGGGTGACATGAACCAACACTGTGACCCAAGAGCATCATGTTTAGCCAGCACAGGTGCATAAAACATAAGTCTTTATCAGAAAAATTAATTAAACGACTGATTCTAAAAATCTAGAACAATTTTAATCATTAAAACCAGAGAAAGTCACAAAATGTGCCTACATTTGAATATCCTGATGTCTTCCATGTGTAGCTTGAGGAAGCAAATCTCTGTGTTTACCATGTGGCACCCAGAGGAAAACTTTCCTAAAACCCCTCTTTGTGATCAGTCATTACCCAATTCTTCCTAAGGCTTGTGCAGTGCTTTCTGCAACAGTCTGTCCACCGACCCAGACAGTGAGCACGCCTGCCTAGTCCCCTGCTGGTGCAGGCAGTCACATCATAAACAGATCAAATGCCATTGTACAACTAAATAGGCTTTTTGGATGAAGTTTCCAAAATTTGGGAGTGGGCCTTTCTTTCATTCAAACTAATTTGGGCAACAATGAAAAAATTCACTCATGAACAGGGTTTCTGACTACATCTTTTTCCGTCAGTGGTTCTTGTTTTCCGCTCCAACCCACATAATCTATTCTCTTCCTTCCACCCATTCTTCCCCCCAAAAAAGGCTGGCTTGGACACTGTGCTTCAATTTTCTGTAGAACTTTCTATTTTTCTTTCCCATTCTTTTTGTTTAGCGTATGAAAGGAGTTTCCTGTTTAGAAACATGGGAGTCCTACACCCTCAGTAATGATATATTCAGCCCATCAGTGATCTTGGCATGAATGCCTTAAACCTTAATAAGCCTGATGGGATTTTCTGTACATGTCATCATCAGTTCAAAAAACAATGCACAGCATTTGTCATCTTGCACTGAATCAGCTCCCTTCCCAGTCCTATGGTTCCAGTAAGAAAAATCTAGTAAGGTTTACAGACTTCCTTAAGTATTTCAAATGAGAGATTTCCAATGAAATCTATGGAACAGAAACAGAAGCACCAAGAGGAGACAGTGCTGTTGCAGAACTCCCAATATGAATACTGTCCTGCTTTTCCAGCCCTGAATCCCTGCAGCAGCCTGACAATGCTCACACTGCTCAAGGCTTACTATAACTGTATTATCCAAATCCTAGGCTTGTCCCGTGCTAGGGAATAGGAATGAAATACATAATGTAATCCTTGTTCTTTTTTTTTTTTTTAAAAAGCAAAACACATAACCCCAAACCCTACATGGCCTAGAACAAAATTCTATCTTGTTCAAATATGTAGGATGGATCAAAATCTTTCCATATGGGTCCAAAAAAAGGCAGCAGCAGTGGTGACTTGAAATAAAATGAAATATTTGTCTCTTCAGGTGTTAAATGTACACAAACACATAAGTGCAGGCTTTTCCCCTCTGTTGAATTTTAACTGCAATGAAGTTCTCCAGTGAAGGTATTGGACAGCACTTGAAGCAGAGGGTGCAGCTTTGTGTACCACACACAAGTGCTGTTCTTCTCCAGGCAGGGCTCAGCAGCACAGTGGTCAACCACAATTTATTCTATATGCTGCAATTCTTCAGCTAATTTTTCCCTGAGCAAAGCTGCCGGTCTGGAGCTCGTGCATCTTAACCTCTAACAAAGCAAGGCACATACACTGCTTCACTTTAACTCTTGTGGGGACTTGCTCTGTGCCTACATAAACATCAAAACATATTTTGATTTTTACTTTACTTACGGGTGAGCGGCAGAGTTAATTTAAAACTGTCGGCAAGTGTCATCCTAATTAAAAACAAATGACTAATTGTACAAGTACAGGGCATGTTGACACAGGCTTACATACATCAGTCAAAGCCAACCTAGCTTGAATTCAAAGAAAAGCAGCACCATCTAGTGCCGTACAGGAGTCAGAGATCCAAAAATTTCACAAGCCCACACAGAAATGTCAAGGTAGCCAACATTCACAAAAGCAGCACGACACCAGAGGTTTAACTCTGTCAGCACTTCACAAAAGGGAAGTATATAATAAATGCCTTGTTAAAAAAGAGCTGCTGAGAATGAGATGTTTTCAGGCAGAACAGAAATTCTTTAAAGACAAACTGAGAAATTATTCTGCCATCTATAAAAGGTGCATTCCAAAAGATAAAATTTCACAGAAGGCTACTACTGTCTATACCAAAGCTATGAGAAATAAAAAGCTAAGCTTCAAGAAGTTCAGTAATGTTAAAAGTTTTAGCAGACTGAAAACACAAGACAATATGAAAAGGCATTGGAGAAATCTTGAGAAAATGAGGAAAGTGAGTATAAATTCTTTCTCAAAATCATTAGGAACAGAAATCTCGATAAAAGGTTAGTATAGCAAACTTACAATCAAAAAGTAGAAAGAATAGTAAGAAAGAGACCAGACTGCAAAAAACTTCTCAAATATTTTGGCATTTGGTTTGTTTGGGATTTTATTTGGCTTGGGGTGGGAAGGGGTTGTTGCTATTTTTTGGGAGTACATTTGGGGTAGTGCTTCTTTGTTGTTGTTTGTTTTGTTGGGTTTTTTTTTGTTTGGGAGGGGGTGTTTGTTTTTTGTTGTTATTTTTTAATCCACATTCATCATGGAGAGGCTTAGACTGGATCCCACTCCAATTAATTTCAAATTAGAGGATCAAGGATGCTACTGAACACAAGTGACACAAACAATACAGTGACAGAAACAATAACAGATCTTTATAATTAGACAGTAAATACCCAAGAAATCAATTAGACAATAACTAAGCTACCAACCACCATAATCTCTCACTTAAAACTTCAAAAGAATCAACTGTGCTGATACCTTGTGATATAAAAATACTGTACATACAGATAAATGTGTTATGCTGGCAAATATGGCTCATGTAAAGGGTATGTGGGACCTATATCCATTATTATTCTCAGAGTCTACAAGTTTTATTAACAGATATGAATTCTAAAGTTTACGAAGGAAGACCTTCCTGACTTACCAACACTTCGAGCATCATGTCAGTCCTCCAACACAAAAATCATGAAGTACAAAAAGGAACAGAGCAGCTTTCACCAGAAATAATTGGCAAACCTTGCATTCTTCACCACTGTCGCAAGCTATGGACTAAGTTATGAAGATTTTTAACTGCAGGAGAAAGTGTCAGAGCAAACTGCTTTTGCTAGCCCTACAGAGCTCTCAGACAATTAAGTTTATTAAATCACAAGTCAAGCCTTGTAGGAAGTGCAGAGCTACATCTCTCATATGACTCTACAATACAATTATAGCATAAGTGTCTTTTTTTCACACAAGAAGGAAAATAAATTGCAAACAGAGTGGGCCTAAGAAAGTACATATTAAAAAAGAGCTTTGTTCAGGTTCTAGTGCATCTTCACTGCAGATAACTTATGAGCACCTTAAGGAATCCAGAAGAATTTAATGTATTCAAGAACTGAAATAGGCTACAGAGAGTGTGAAATGAATGCAGCAGGCAACAACATGTGAACAACAACCTTAGTCTCTACTTATGGCCTTGCAAACCATAACTGTTAATTAAGCCACAATGAAAACATCAGAAAACATTGCAATGAAACCCATCTTCGTTAGACATCTTAACTGGAAGATTCATGTAAACACCATTTCCCTGTAATAAGGATAGACATCACAAATTTGAACACCAAGCCATAAATTACAGCACCATTGATTGATGTAGTGTTGTCCCCAAAAAGAGTGATCTGGGAGGCTTGGGTATTAGTAAGGACAGAAGTTAAAACAACACACTGAAGTTACTACTTTCTCTAACAGTGAGGCTGCATACTGTAACTTCATAAAGCACTAGCTCTACAGAAGAGCACACACCCTCAACACAGAAACACGACGAGTCAAATCTCAAAGATAAACCAAAATTTATTTAAAACAACAAAAATAAGACTGTGCTACTGCCAAGATAGAAAAACTTAAGGATTCTTTTACTGAATGCGACAAGACAGCCAATTTACAGCAGTTTACATTAATTCTGAGAAAATCAGGTTGGGTTTTACACTGCTTCAATTGACTACATGTACTTTTCTGCAAGATGAACTGGTTCCCTTTCCCTCCCCTTTCCAAAAGAACAGACAAAAATATCCTATAAAAAACATATACAGAATTTTGAGACATGATTGAAACATGAACCACTGTCCAAAAGTCTGGAACTTTCCAAGAAGGTTAAATCCTTTGTTGCTTCAACCAACCCTCAATGGGGGAGCTACAAGCACAACGCCATCCCCTCTGACAAAGAGCATTGGAATATTTCTTTTGGTAGACTGTGAAGAAGGAAAAAAAAGTTTACATTTACAAAACATTCATTTCAACCATAAAACCACACCTGAAACAACTCCAACAAACAAACAATGTTCTGGCTTGCTGAAGAAATCAATACAAATAACACCAAGTCTTTGTATATCCTGTGTACTTCCATAACAATTTGTCCAAAACCTCTGTTAGAGCTTGGTTCAAAATACAGTCAGTAATAACTACTTTAACAATATAACACAGAGTAGTTTTAAAAAAGTCTATGAGGATAAATAAACTACTTTATTCAGTCCTTACTTTATAAATCTCTTCATAAGTTTCTTCATCAATCTCTATTGTAGTCACAGTTTCTTCCACATCACCCAAAATCATATTTAAGTGCTGATCATATGCCTGTAGAAATTAAGTTAGTTTATTATGTTTTCCAAATTCAAACATGACCTTATTAAAATGAGAATTTTAGCAAGACTTTTAGACATAAATAGTTTAGTCTGATTTTGACCAAAACCAAGCAGTATCAGTTCTAGTTATAACTCAATACAAACAAACAAATGGGAACTCTGCAGCAGGAAAAAAAAAAAGGCACGACATTTACATTTACTGAAACACTCTTCCAGGAAATAGCTCTGGAGCATTCTGTGAGAGCACTTACAAGAACTCAGGCACACTCTGTTGACATTAAAACAGCTACACATTCTGTGCTGCCAGTCCATCCTCCTGGAATTGACTGCCTGGGGCCAACTTAAAGGATATGAAAGCTGCTTCTCATACAGCGCTACAAAACCTTAAACACATGTTCCAAAAACCTTATGAAAGCATAGTGTAAATTACATGTGTTCCTTGTGGATCTCTCATCATCTCTGTGTTTCCAAAGGAGTTGAGGCCCAGTTAAGACATGGTGCAACTGGTTCTCTTCCCCAGCAGAGACAGCACTCAGGGAGGATGACTGACTTAGCAGAAAGCAAAAGTCAGAGAGCCCAGCTGAGTACCTATCCCTTCATACCTCTGAGGGTGTACCTTAAGGGATACTAGTTTGATAATGATGACCTCAGTCTTGAAGAGGCCTCAGGGTATATCACAAGAAGAGGCCTGCAGTGTTATTGCTTATTTCATAGACGCAGAAATGGAAGCCAAAAGCAGTGAAATTAGTTGCTTGGTATCATTCAGGAGACAAGAAAAACATAATACATCTCTTGACTTTCTAGGGAAGCATCTAATAGCAGACAAACTACTGAAAAAATAAGATTTTTCCACCAATCATATTACAAGTCTGGTAACTAAGATGATTCTTAACCTATTTTCTCTAACCACTTACACACCTTCAATCATGAAATACAATTACTCATGTTTTTAAATTTTTTTTTCAATAACCAGTGGAATATTACAGATAAACTTGTTTAACAGACTGCTGTACATAACGAAAAGCTGCCCAGCGCTTAGCTGAATGAGTATGACAATGTTCTGAAGGTTTTACTCACATGTAATCTGCCTCTAAGCTCTCTGTCATTCCTCATTTTCACATAGATTCGCTCATCTAGACTGAGTCTGATGAGATCGAGTGGCTCCTCTACAGTATTTGTTGTTTGTTGCTACAAAACAAAACAAAAGCATTATTTGCCCAGAAGAAGCCTGTGAACTTTTCCATTCCTCAGTGTCTGTGAACAGAAAACAAAGGAGTGAGAACACAGATGCAAATACTTCAAACCATTCCTTCACATGCTGGTGAACCTGAGTGGCAGTGATTTACCACTCTACTGATACCCACCAGGCCGAGCAACGTGAGTCAAAAGATTTCAGTTTAGCCTGCAGCAAATCATTCCTCACACACAGGGGCGCTGGAACTAGATGATCTTTAGGGTCCCTTCTAAAGCAAACCATTCCACGACTCTGTGAACTGTTTGTCTTACCAGCAGCCACTGTTTGCACTGCAGCAGAGCGCACACTGCGAGAAGCAGCAGCACACCTGTGCCACGGAGCAGGCTGGGCCAGCCGAAGCCATGCCGACACCGGTGCCGGCACAGAGTCACCCGGGCACGCACGGCCCCACACAGCCTCGCCTCTCCCGAGCCCTTGCTGGGCACACAGCAGCCAGGCCAGGCCTCGGGGCTGCTGCGAGAGCTCAACACACACCGCGCTGTGGGAAAGGCGCACTTTGAGGATCGCAGATAAAAAAGGGTGAAGACCTCCGTGCATATCCCGCATCTCTCATACATATCCCACATCTCCGTTCTAGCTGCCTCCTTCCTTCAGAGCCAGGGGCATTGCCCTGGGCAGCTTTCCCCCTTTCCCTCCTCCAGCTGTGCCCGGGGCCAGCGGGCCTGCAGCGAGCCCTGCCCGCGCCCCGGCAGCGGCACAAGCTCCCAGGCCGAGCAGGGCTTTCCCCTCACCCGGAGAGCGCTCCCCAGGGGCTGCGCCCGGCCCGGGAGAGAGCTGCCTCCCCCTGCAGCCGCGGCAAGAGGCAGGAGCCGCTCACCTGGTCCACCTCATCCGCCATCTTTCAAACCGCCTCCCGCGCCCGCCCGCGAGACTTTATGGCCCGGCCCCTTCCGTTCCCGTCCCGGTCCCGTTCCTTCCCCGCGCCCGGACCTGCCCGCGCCGGCAGCGCCATGGGCAGGAAGCGCAGGGCATCCTCCCGGCCCGCGGCCGCCAAAAAGAGGCGCTCCGGGGGGCTGCGGGAGGAGGAGGAAGAGGAGGAGGAGGAGGAGGGTGAGTGCGGCAGGGAGGCCTTGGCAGGCCGGGCGCTGCGCCACCGCCGCGGCTCGGGCCGCTCCGGGGGTCGGGGGACAGCGGAGGCAGCGCACCCTTGGGAAGGGTCGCCACGCCGGGCCGGAGGAGGCTGCTTATCGGCGGCGTTATCGGCGGTGTTGGCCGTGGTGTCAGTGCCCCACATCCCGAGCATTAGAGCCGTGTGTGACGCGGGCCCGCCCGCTGTCCCCAGGCGCTGACAGAGGCTGAGCGAGCCCCGAGCGCTTGTCTCGCCGCGGCCGCGCTCGCCAGAGCAGCCTCACGGGGCAGTAAGTTGTGGGTGGCAAGCACCACCCTTGGTTTACCGCCGATCCCAGCGGTAGGACTAAAGCAATCTTTAGTTACTTCTTGTGAGTTACATAAGTATTTTCTTCAACAAGTCTCACTGTGCAAATCTTGACTATTTATAAACAAACAGTGACATGCTCAGCATTGTGAGTGCTCACATCCTGTAGCTGCCTCTAGTGGAATCCGTGGAGATGTTGTTTCAAATTGCCATGGAGATGAAACTCCATCCTCTAATATTCATCTTCCTTTCTTTTGTCACATGCAGATGATTTTGAACAGAAAAAGCCCAGTATAAAGAAGAACTCAAAAGCTCCAGTTAGGAAGAAGGAAGAAGATTGTGATACTAAAGTTTCCAACACAGCAAAAACTTCCAAACGTTCAAAACAAAAAAAGGCAAAATCACAAATAAAAGAAAGTAAAAAGAATGATAGAAATAAAGAGAATTGTATCAAAGAGGAAACATGCAGGTAAATTTATTTATCATTCAAGTCTATAGGAGCTTTTTCTTCATCTTATGTTTTTCTGTGGTTTAATTGTCAAATACTTAATCTGCTGTTACTGATGCAGAGGTCATGCTTCATTTATTTCCCTATTTTTAGTCTTTAATAAACATGCACCTGCATTTCCTGATGCTGACACTGTTTTGATGGTTTTAACAGTGACTCACTGAAGCATTCTCAGACAGAGATGAAGTTAAAGACAGAATCTCCTATTAAAAAAGAGATGGATGAAGGCAATGCTGATGATGATGACGATGATGAAAGTGAAGATGAATGGGAGGATGTGGAAGGTAACAATTGCATATTTTAAGCACTTTTTAATAGCTTGTATATCACCATGATTCTTCAACAGCAGGTGACCAGCATCCCACAGTTACTTAAAATAACTTAGTACACACAGTGTTGTGGAAGATTCAGGAGCTGGTAGTTACTGGGAATGTTCTGTTTAAAGGTTGTTTGAACACTTGAGAAGGAAAAGGTAGGTTATTATCCCATCATCAGTCCTCTCTGGGAATCTATTCCATGTTTACTTATAATTTAGTAATATTTTATTTTTCCAGAACTCCAGGAACCTCCCACAGAGAAGTTAGAAGAAGCTGCTGTTCTTCCATCGGTGGGGCTGCCAAGCAATCCTGTTGAGATAGAGATTGAAACCCCAGAGCAGGTGAAGAGAAGAGAGAGGAGGTAAGAACAAGGAGCTGGTAGAGGGCTGAAGTTAAAAATACCCTCAGTCCTGACTGTCATTGACTTGCTGTATTCTGTGTGAAAAACCCCACTTGACGCAGACAATTGAGTTGGAATGATGCAGGGTTGTGGGATGAAGAATAGTTTACACATTGACAATTTTACCAAAAATCTTCAGTGGAAGGTGGCAGGAATGGAGGAGGCTTTTCAGCGTCCTTGAAAGTCAAGTGTGTAACTTTACTGTGCTTTAGTGTCTACATTTCCAATGAAGGGACAGTAGATCTCAGCAATGAGAGTTGTAGGTGTTACTGCAGAATCTTAACAGCTTGGGTGGAAGCGTTTGTGTGCCCATACCTGAGGTGTGAATAGGTGGGTGAAATGAATGCCCTCAGTGTCTGGGAGCATTATCCCAAGGAAGGCTGACTTTAAATGGCAGCAGGAGACCTGATAGTGCCTTGTGCTCTTACAGGGTGGGCACTGTCCCAGGCTGCCCTTCATAACAGAGCAGCCAGAGTATCTATTGCCTCTTAAGACTTCATCAAATAAGAGAAATCTGAATGGAATGCCAGCAGTAATCTAAAAGTCAGGTGATTCAGATAAGCTTAGTACAGAGCTGTCCAAATCTGTCTGTAGAAAACTGTAGGCATGTGAAACTAGGTATAATTCAGGTCATCTGAGTATACCAAACTCTCAGTAGTCAGGTACATGGAGTTCACAATCATTCTCATCCTGCAGGCTTGTTCACATACCAGTCACTAAACTTTTCCTTAAGTGTGCACAGAAGATTCTCTGGGATGGATTCTCTTTGTGAACTGACCCAGTTCAGGCATCTAGAAAGGTAGATCCACAGAAATCCCACAATATCCATTTCTTTTGTCATCTTCTACAGAGAAAAAAGGCAAGCTGAGTTTGAGATGTACCTTCGGAGAATGATGAAACGATTCAGCAAGGAGGTTCGTGAGGACACGCATAAGGTATTTGTCACAGAGAACCATGGCAGAGAAGAAATTGATTGTAAAGATGTCTGAACTGATTTGTAATTGAAAGAAACTAATTTTTATCAAATAACATGGGGCCATAGCTAGAAGTGAAAAAATAAAGAGGCTGTAGTCCTGACAGATGCCCAGTAGTTTCCTCCTAAACTGTGAGGTGGAAACACCAGTGCCTGCATTAGCAAAATTCTAACTCAAGGCATATGTGAGTAGGATGTATATTTCTCCATTGAGGCATATCTTCTCATTCTGTCAGGATTAAGCTGCCAGGCATGTAGAGCAGGAGACACTTGCAAGGACTTCAGTGCTTTACTGTGTTCTGAAGACAGCACTGTGAATGCTTGGGAGGTTTCATTGTTGCCTGTCTCTCTTAAAATGAGCAGTGAAGTATTCCCTTTCTTTACCATGGACAGTAGTTCTAATGAAGTAAATCTCTTGAGAATTTGTGAACTTTTCTCTGTCAGGTTCACCTCCTGTGTTTATTAGCGAACGGTTTCTATAGGAACAGGATCTGCAGCCAGCCAGATCTCCTCGCCATTGGTCTGTCCATCGTCCCCACCCGCTTCACCCAAGTGCCCGCCGGCCAAGTGGGCCTTGTCTACCTTTCCAACCTGGTGAAATGGTAAGACTCTCTTCTAATCATGCTGTCACATAGAATGTAGAGCCAGGGTTCAGGGAGAGTGATAACTAATTAACAATTTTCGCTGGTTTTTTTTTTAATTTTAAATACAAGGGTAAGAGGGGCTGTCCTTTTTACAGAAGGAGAGGGTGAACTCTGAAGCTTAAGAATACAGTCACAAACACTGGACAGTATGTAGGTGTCTTGTATTTCAGGTTTGTTGGAACCTTCACTGTCAATGATGAGCTTTCCAGTGAAAAAGGAGAGCCCCTTCAGTCAACCCTGGAGAGAAGGTTTGCCATCTATGCTGCGCAGGATGATGAGGAGCTGGTTCATGTAAGAGCCTGGGAAGTGCAGGGTTGGTTGCTGAGTTTGGATGCTGTATTAGTGCTGTGTGTCAGGTCATACACAAAGGGGTAGGAGGGGTGGATTTGAAGAAAGTAGATTGGTGACTTAAGTGATTCTGTGGCTTTTTGTTTTCTTGTATTTTTATCTAGAGACCGCCTATGATCAAATTATTCAATTTAAACTGTTTTTCAGATATTTTTAATTATATTGCGAGCATTACAGCTGCTGTGTCGCCTTGTGCTGTCTTTTCAGCCTATTCCTCTCAAGGAGACAAAACCAAAGGTAGTTTTTGTTGTTTGTGTGGAATAAGGAATAGGTCACTGATTAAAAAAACTTTCTGGCTGTTATAACTTGCAGTGAACCAGGGTTTTGTCTGGACTGCAGAAAATGCAAACCCTTAATTTTTAGTTTTCTTTTAAAAGCCAGTCGTTTTTGTGTGTCAGCAAAGATTTCTTAATGCTTCAGTGTTGTTAAATTTCTTTAAAACTTAGACAGCAACACTTGCTGCATGAGTACACCTCTCTTCAGCCAATTGCCTGGAGTTCTCAAGTCCCTAAGACTTGTGGATTGACTGTGCCTGCCAACCTTTGGTCTGCACAAATCTAAGGCTGAATTCAGTTTGTTTTTTAAACCATATTCTTAGTAGTGGTGATAAGAGTGACCTGGCCTGTTTCTTTGCAGGGAAAGAGCTCATCCAAGAGGCTGTCTCACAGCAGCACCTCTGAGGGGCAGGAGAGTTCTGCCACAACACCCAAAGCCGTGGTAAAAAAATACCCCTACAAAATAGCCAGGCAGGATGAGGAATGCTCAGAGAGCAAGGAAGACAACAAGGAGCCAAAGAAACCCAAAACTGCTCAGACTGAAAGGACACACAAGTCAAAGCTGACTAAAGGTGGCCAGGAACAGAAGGAATCAAGTAATGGGAACAGTTTCACAGAAAAAGATGTGCCAGTCAGGCCCAAGAATGACCGCCGGAGACGAGTGGCCTCCAAAGTGTGTTACAAGGAAGAGAGTGGAAGTGATGAGGGCAGTGCTTCGGACTTTGAGATTTCAGAGGAGGAGAGTGATCTCTCTGATGAGGATTTTGAAACTGTCCCTAAAAGACGGAAGAGCTCACTGGCCTCCCAGAAAGCAAAGGGGATGTCTATAAAAAACCCAAAAACTGAGACTTCAGAATCAAGGCTGTCAAAAAATTCGAGTGGAGCTGAGTCTAAACCAGCAAAAAGTACAACTCCAGCCTCACCTCAAGCACAAAGAAAGAGAAACAAAATAATTTCTAGTGATGAGGATGATGGACAGCAGGAGGCGAGGAAAGCAATGGGCACAGACCAGTGGCTGGAGGTTTTCCTTGAGCCTGAGGACAAGTGGGTTTGTGTAGACTGTGTTCATGGCAATGTGGGCCAGCCCCAGCTGTGCTTTGCACATGCCACAAAGCCGCTTTTCTACGTTGTGGGATTTGACAATGACGGGAGTGTCAGGGATGTGACACAAAGATATGAC
This sequence comes from Origma solitaria, assembly GCA_013397895.1. NCBI lineage: Eukaryota > Metazoa > Chordata > Aves > Passeriformes > Acanthizidae > Origma > Origma solitaria. The sequence goes on along the minus strand of VZRL01005488.1, from coordinate 2,989,433 downwards.
CCAGTGTGGATGACCACAACAAGGAAGAGCCGTGTGGATGCCGAGTGGTGGGAAGAGACACTGCGGCCCTATGAAAGTCCCTATGTGGAGAGAGACAAGAAGGAAGAAAATGAGGTAAATGGCAAAGGGTTGTTCAGGACATTTAGTACCAGGAGTCCAGTCTCTGGATTCTCATTCAGGCAAAAATCATCAAGAATCCTTCCATGAGGAGGAGGTTTGTATTTGAACTTGAAATGTCGAGATTGAACATGTTTTAAAGGGAATACACAGTGATAAATAATAAATGATAGAGGTTGTTCAGAGAAATTTGCATAGCAAAAGTACTGCACAGCTTGTGCTGGAAACTTACTAGTGACATTTGTGTACAGCTTAGAATTACGCTTCTCAGAGAGAGAGTTTAAAATAGATAGGTCAGGGTACATATCTAGGTACTTACTTGCAGCAAGACTGTTCGTCTGTTGTTTCATCTGATTAGGTTTCTGGTGGGTTTTTTCTTTGGTCCATATTATAGTCATTTGTGTTTTCTTAAAAAGGATAGTGCAAGAGAGTTGTGAAATGACTCTTCTCTGTAAAATTCTTACAGTTTCAAGTGAAGCTTCAAGATCAGCCTCTGCCAACAGCAATTGGAGAGTACAAAAACCACCCTCTCTATGCACTGAAGAGGCACCTCCTGAAATTCCAGGCCATCTATCCCGAGTCAGCTGCTATCCTGGGGTACTGCAGGGGAGAGGCTGTCTACTCCAGGTGAGTTGTGTACCTGTTGTCATTTCCATGTGTGATCTTTGTAACAAATTGAAGAGCTAATTTGCATGATGGTATCTGCAATAGTCTTGGGCCACATGCATAAACAGGTGAGGCATTTAGCTGCTTTGACAGCAGTTGGGTATCACTCAGATACAGCTATTTTATTATTCCTAATACGATAGGAAGTCTCTTGTAGATCTGTTATGGATCCCCTGAAGACTCTTATGTTTGCTTCTTTCTGGCTTTCTTAGAGACTGCGTACACACGCTGCACTCCAGGGACACTTGGCTGAAGCAAGCTCGAGTGGTGAGGATTGGAGAAGTGCCTTACAAGGTAAGAGGGCAAATTTGACTTCCTCCTGTGCAATCCACCTGTCCTCTAAAGCTCAAGCTCAGTTCTGTTTTGGTTTTTGTCTTCTGTCAGCAGATGTAGATTTCACACTTGCTTTCGTGGTTTGTGGTAGCTGCACTGTCCACCTTCTGTGCCTATAGTTCCTACATGCTACCCAAAATCCAGTTTTGTCTTTTTCCCACCCCAAGGGTATCTGGCAGAGCTGCTCCCTTTTCACCTTCTCTCCAAAAGCATCCCAGTGTTTTATATGCACTGCTGGATTTCTGCCTGTTGCATACAGGTGCCGTGGGTTGTCTATAGACAATGGATATTGAAGCTAGGAAATAGCATTTCTGCTCTACCAGAGCCTTCTCCTCTGATGTCCTAGGAAAACCTGAAATTGCTGTCAGCTTGTTGTGATGTTCCAGGCCTGGTTGTTGTATTTGCAGATGGTGAAAGGATTTTCCAACCGGGCCAGGAAGGCGCGCCTGGCAGAGCCGGCGAACCGGGACCGGGCGGACCTGGCACTGTTTGGCCGCTGGCAGACAGAGGAGTATCAGCCTCCCATAGCAGTGGATGGAAAGGTAGCTGGGAAGGCAGAGGGCTGGTGCTAAAGGAAGTGGTTTGTGTGGAGCTTGGGCTTTATTTTTCCAGAAGTTGCATGTTTCAGAGGTGAGATCAGTAACATCTGGATTCAGGATTAAGAGTTCAGAGTTAACTGTACCCAGGAGGAAATGGTTAAAATTCTACAGAGGCCTTTCTTTCACAAGTAGTGAGTGCTGGCAGTGTAGATGCTGAAGTTATAATTTTGTTGATCTAATTTTTCTAGCCCTAGTTTGCTTTACTAATTCTCTGCATTACAGCCTGAGTAATAAAGCCTGAGCAGAGGACATAGCTAGGAGATAACCATGCAGCTAAAATCCAGGCTTGTGCCTTGTCAGGTGAATATTAATTCAATACTGGAGTGGAATGTAGCAGGTCAGAAGGAGGGGAGAGTCACTGAGTTGCAACAGGGATTTTCATCTCTCTCCAGAAAGTCAGGGGTATCACCATCTCTAATTTTGCCCTAACAGGTTCCTCGGAATGAATTCGGAAATGTCTATCTCTTCCTGCCATCCATGTTACCTGTTGGTTGTGTGCAGCTGAAGCTTCCAAACCTGAACAGAGTGGCACGGAAGTTGAACATTGACTGTGCTCAGGCCATCACTGGATTTGATTTTCACGGCGGCTACTCACACCCAGTGTATGTAAAAGCTGCTTTGTTGCACGTGTCAGATGTTGATGTCCTGCAGAAGTTGTTTATCTTGTGTTAAGGGGAGCATGTGACAGTTACACGCTTCATCATTTGAGACAGAGTTCTGTCCGTATTCAGTAGCTTTTGGCCTGTTTCAGCAGGCATTTGCTCCCTTTCTTTTTCCTTCTCGTAGCTGACAGAGGATTGTGTTCTCCTTCCTAGTACTGATGGGTACGTGGTGTGTGAGGAGTATAAAGAGGTCCTTGTTGCTGCCTGGGAGAATGAACAAGCAGAAATGGAAAAGAAGGAGAAGGAGGTGAGAATTATTGTTTCAGCTTCCTCATTGTTACATTTATTAAGCAAATTTCATTGAAACTGTGGGCAGTCAAACAGGGCAAGCTGTGTAGGTGACAGAGGTTTTTTTTGATGGCAGTTTAAAGATCTTCAAGCTTTCCTTTTCCATGAGCATAAATACATTGAAACTCACAGCAGTAAATTTTTCTCTTTCCAATAACAATCCCCCACAGAAGCGTGAGAAAAGAGCTCTGGGGAATTGGAAGCTGCTGACAAAAGGACTTCTCATCAGAGAGAGACTGAAGCAACGCTACTCCATCAAGGTGTCCTGCATTTCTATTAGTCATTTCTTTTTCTGCATGTTATTTTAACTGTAGAATAGAATTTCCAGAGAGCAGTTGCCCATTAGTCCTCACCTAGTAAAAAAACTAAACCAGAAGATCAATGTGGCCATGTTCATCAAATGCTACTGTTTAACGAGGGATCAGTGTTTTCATTTTTATTACTATTTTTTGTTTTGACATATCCCCTTCCTAGATTTATTTCTCCAAGCCAAGCATGTAGCTAACAGGATGAAAGTGGGGCACTTTTTCATATAAGTTAGATGTTTTAGTTCTTAATTTTTTCCCAAGGAGAAAGGTGAAAAGCCTGATCTTTTTAAAGCAGGTTGGTTTTATTCTTCCATTGTCAAAAATGTTTTGCTTGTGTTGAAAGAATGTTCGATGTTCAGAAATAGAAGCACTTCAGGTGAGAAGCCCCAACCAGGGCAACCAACTTCTGCAAGGTCACTCAGTGTCACTGTGACCAGGGCAGTTTCAAGTGAGTCCTAGAGTGACTTTCTCATTTTCACACCTCTTTCCAGCCTGAGCCATTAGCACCTGAGACAGAGAAAGGAGGGGGATTCTCTTCTGATGAAGAAGGAGCTCCGAGCTCTGAGACTGCAGCAGAGAACACGGCCATTTATTGGCCCCAAAATCGCCAGTTAGAGAAACAAGAAGAGAAAACAACCAAAAAGAGCAAGCGAGAAAAGAGAGGAGAAGCAGCTCAATTATTCCCTTTTGAGAAATTGTGATGACAAGCTTTTCTTTGCTGTTTCCAGATGCAAGAACAATAGTCATGATAAAAGTATCCTTTGCCAGTTAGGGCCTTAGGTTTTCTTGTGCACTTGTGTTTCTGAGCTGTCAGGGACCAACCTAGTTCAGAATCCAGTTTCCTTCGATATCACAGGTATCACTTAGATACCAATTAAGAGTCTTCTTTTTATCCTTGGACTTGGGATAAGTAGACATGGAGCTGCACCTTCTGAGATCACTTTGCTTTGTTGAGGTTTTTGCTCTCTTTTGTATCACTCAGCACTAATAGTTGAGTTTCCTGAGGCACTCCTGTCATTAGCAGTCTCTTTTCCCGTTTTTCTCATTTTCATTTTTCCCTGCTTGCTCAGAATGTAAGCATCCAGCTGCTTTTTACCTATCTGCAGAGAGGTGGCCAAAGGAACGCTGATGCCTGGTTTGATCCATAGCTTACCCAAATCAGGGATGAGGTAGAGTTCTGGCCTTTCTGTCTCAAGGGGAAATAACTTCCTCTAAGGTCTGAAAAAAAAATCCCCTGCGGTATGGAATATGGAGGAATCAATATTTTCTAAAGAATACTTGCAGCTTGTGATGCAAATTTGGCTTTTCAGGCTACCATCTTTAATCTCACAAACTTAAGGTTCAATAAGCCTTCTTAAGTAAATTGAATACATATGTATTTGCTTCTGTTGCTTATCAAGATCCTGTTCTGGAGCAAAACATGTAAAACTGGGTGAATGTCACTGTTGGAAACAAAATTCACTAAACCCACAGAATTCTTGTTATCCAGTACTATAGCATTAAAAATTGTTGAGAGAGGAATGTTAAATCTACATAAGCTTTTCCTGCACTTTTGTAGTAGAAATACTGATCTGTCTTCAGCAGTATTGTCTATCTAAATTCCACTGACATGGTCTCTTCAAAAAGAGAGGGGAAAACAATTTAGTCATTGCTGGGCATTGTCAGAGAGGAATGACTGAAATGTAAGAAAATGGCTTTCATGTAATTATGTTCAGAAAAAATCTATTTTTATACTGTATTTGTAGATCAAAATAAAGTTTGAAAAAAAGCATATGTTGTCTGTTTTCTGAATGCACAGGTAACCCCCAGATTCCTTAAGAATACAAGATGCTGTAGCAGTCAGGTTGAACCATATTTTTCAAATAATCTTAGAGAGGCAAGGAAGTGACTGACTTCAGTGCGCAGCAACGGGGAGTAAAACCATGGCAGACTGGAAGCAGCCTGGCATCACACACCAGTACACAGAGCAGAGAGCAGCTGTGCTGTTAGGGGGAACTCACTTCCCAAAACACAAATATTTGCAGGACAACAAAACCCAACGACAGCAAACCAGTTCATGTGGAAGCTACAAACTAATCCTCCGTGTACCCAGACACTATTCCTGCACGTAAAATATGCAGTACTTGAATTCAATAAACAAGCCTACAGACCAACCTTTTGGAAACTGTATTTTATTAAATGTACAAAAGCTCAGCACTTCTGTAGAAAATTGTATCTTCATGTCCAATAAGTAAGGCTGGTTAGTGTTCTGCGTCATGGGTAGAACAGCAGTTTGAACCCTGTTTCTCTCCCCTGTGGAGCACAATTCCTGACTGCTGGAGCATGAGTTGGTGCTGCTGAGCAGCAGGAAGGCTGTGCAGTACCAGAACCATGTGCCAGCTGCATGCACAGGGCCACCTCCTGTACCCTTTCACTCAGTGCTCCTGCTTTTGCCAGCAGGACCAAATTCACAACATTTAAATACCAAAAGAATGGAAGTAATTAATAATAATTACAACTTCTCAAAAATTTCTGATTTCAAACTCAGATTCCTATTTGAGTACCATTTCTAGCAAAGGTTTGCTTCTATGTATGTTCAAGTCAAGTTCCTTTGGTACAGAGAACACTCTTCTGAGGGTCATAAATAGATTTTATAATTGAAGACATTATTTTTGTACTGAATTGGGTATTACAAAAACCCCCAAAATGCGGTAGTGTAGGGGGATCCCATCTGGAAGCCAGACTCCAGCTTGGTGGAGAGACTGAAAACAGTACAAGAGTGTCTCTAACCTCAAGTACTGTTTACAGCAGAAGTATGTAAACATGAGCCATCACAATGCTACAAGGCATTCCTCTAACATGATACAAACCTCAGAGTTTAAGCTACTAAAATCTATGAAAAGTAATCAGGCAAAAATGTTTCCATTACTTAATTTCATGGAGTAGTTCATTGTCCTTACTAAGTGAAATTCAAGAAAGGAACACTATTACACAGCAAAAAACCCCCAACTATTTTTAAGACTACAGTTATAAAAGTCAATGTCGTTTCAAGGCAGCAGGTTTTATATTTACAGGTGAATGACCTCTAAGTATCCCTTTAAGTGCAATTTGAAGTGAAATTTTTGAAATAGTTCTGCAATGTTATAGCTCAGGCTATCATTTTGGATGCCTAAATAAGAACAACTTCAGAGACTTTTAAAACCGGGGGAAAATCAATGTTTCTTGATAAATTCACCCAACCTCAAGAGCACTGCTAACCTGGCCACTCATTACATCAACGACTTTGAAAATCCTCAGTCCAAGAGCAGAGGATTTACATGAGTATTGTGTGGAATTTACCTAAGCTGTGTTTTCTCTTTGAACACATGCACTGCCAAACACATCAGCCAAAGGAGTGTTCCTGACAGTGCAAACAAGAAAAGGTGGCAGAGGGAGGGTTTGTCAGAGACAGGTACACACATGTATTTCCTAAGGATATCTAACCATGGTCCATGGGATGCAGCTGGCACTTTCTCCAAAACACACAAGGTGCCCCACCCAGCGAGGAATTGCCAGTTCTCAGATCAGGGGGAATTACTAAGCAGTAAGAGGCACCAATCTGCTTCTTCACTAACTTACCATCAATACACACAATCCAAAATGCTTTTTTCCCCAAAGCTGCTGTCACTGACTTCCCACAAACAGCATCCTATAGCCCTAAAGATAATGTGCACCAATACCCATATTCAAGCCCCCTCCCCCAGCTCTCAGTGCTCGCTGCTGAGCTGTGATTTGCTGGAAGCTTGCTGCAGGACAGAAATGCACTTGAGAAGGTTCTAACCAGGACTCAGCTCAAGACCTGACCATCTCCTTGTCACTGCTGCTTCTTGGGCGGAACACGGGACTTGGCCACCACGATGGGGACTACGGAGAGCAGTGCAAGGAGCAGGGCCCAGAGCGGGCGGTAGAAGAGCCAGCCCACGGAGATGGTCAGCAGTGACAGCGAGCTGGCCACACACAGGGCAAACGCCTTCAATCCGATGTTAACCAGGTCCCTCACAACAGGAAACCAGTCCACTGCAGAGAGAATTCAACACGGCATGAAGTAGTTGGCAAGATGATAGCTTAAAAGAAAGTCTGATTCATGCCTAGGATCTGCACGCTAACACTTGCAATCAAAAGACAAACTCAAACTATTTATCAAGAGCACTAGATTAGGCATTTTAGCAGAGTATCCTCCAGGCATCTGATAATTAAGCAACAGTTAAACATAAGGCAATGCTATCCTCATCTCTTCAAACAGGAAGTAATCCAAAATGAAGTCTGAAGATTTGTCCAAGGCTTGAGAAGCAGAGGAGACAGATAGCCCTGAAGCTATGGAACAAGTCTAGGGCAACTGATACAAGCTGCTAGCACAAAAATTTCTTTCTGGCAACAATCCATCTTGGAGCAGCATGTATATGGATAAATAAATCAGAAAAACAAAGTTCACAGCTACAAAGCTCAATGATATCTTTGATGTCTGATATTTATACAAGTTTGAGGCATTGTCCTGCTTTTATGTTGCTATTCCAGCATTTTTCTATATTAAAAGGATAAACAAAAACTTTCTTTACTGTTTGTTTACAAGAGTGTAGAATAACCACACATAAAGTCTTATTTCTATACAACTGGTGATTAGGACCTGTTGGGGGGGACCAGTTCTGTGTGGGTGCAGAAATTAACTGTATTGCAGCACCTTGAGTTAGATTTGAAAGAACCAGCCCAACATATGCTTCAGCTTTTCATTTTGGTAACACTGGGCTAGGATCTTCTGAGACTGGCAAGAGATATTTGTGTGGGGTTTTTTAATGTTCACAAAGCAACAAGATGGTTTTGGGGTCCTGTTTACCTGCAGCTGCCTACGGTGACTTTTCAGCTCAAATCCAGTCTGAGTTCAAACCAGATTTCTCCTGGTCTCCAAATAAATTAACTCTCTAGAGGTTACAATCTTATTTCTAGATCACTCTACCTTGCTGTAAAAAACTTACCTAATGTGTAAAAGATTCGGGTCATCAGACTGATGCCCACAAACATCGAGAGCCAGCCTGCTGCACGGAGGGCCCAGGTCTTCATGGTGTTACTCTGATGCTCCTTCTGAAACACCTCCTGAAAGCAAACACCACAACATGCAGCCTGTTTCTTGTTCTTTTTTCAAGAGCCTCATAATTCCAGTACATTATGAGCCAATCAGAGCCAAGAGCATGTTAGGAGTACAATTTCTCTTGTAGAAAATACATTGCAGCTCATTCTGCAGGGTCTCTTTGTGCAGTATGCCAGTGCACTGCAATAGACTGAACAGTGCAGCACAGGGGAAACTGGCACTTTTCTTAATTAAAACAACCTAAAAAGCACCATTCAACACTACCCACAGGTAGAAAGCACACTATGGCCGTTGGTTTGGGCTGGGTCAGGCAGCCACCAGGGTTGGGGTGGCCTTCTGGTGGTTTCTGTCGGTGTCCCCAGAGTCTGGGTTCACCGCAGACGGGGTTAGGGTCCCCTGGCCAGAGGCCGCGCTGTCCTTCTTAGCAGCCACTCTGCATCCACAAGCCAGAGGGGACGGAGGGAGGTTCCCTTGCCCAGAGCAATCAGACACAGAGGCACGCAGTGACCATCTGCCTGGGCTCGGGGCAAGAGACCCAGAGCCCAGCCGGACACCAGACTTTATTCTGAGGGTAACGACCAATCTGAGGATGGCATGGGGAAGGGTCAGGGAGGGACAAGGGTCAGGGACCAATTGGGAAGGAGGAAGGAAGGAGAGAGGGAGATATGATATGCTTTTATAGACTGAGGGACAGGAGTCAGAACTCAGCCCTTCCCTGGGGCAGTCCACCCTGGACCCCACCCCAGGGGGTTTCAGTCCCTGGGATTCCACAATTTCTGCAGGGGGGACGGAAGCCTTTGGGCTTGTACCACCGCTACAGCACACGGGTTTTGCTGCAACTGGATACATTCAACATTATTGTGGAAAACAAGACAATAATAAGCAACTGTAATAAAGAAGGATCTGACCTCACCATGTTCAGAGGAAGAGAGAAAAGGCTAAGATATCCACTGGTGGCTGAAGAAAAGGTGTGTGAAAGAGGGCAAGATAGACGCATGGAAGAAAAGATAAAAGGTGTGCATGCATTTCATCAGGTGAAGTAAAGCATCCCTTTGCAAGAATTCTGAGTAAGGTTTTTTCCAAATGGGTTGTGATCCTCTGGCTCAAAAAACATAACTCATGGCTTCACATGAAGATGGCTGGGACATTAGAAAGCACTAAATGGTAAGAGATGTGTAAGACTGATTGATTACTTGTACATACAAGTACTCAATAAATTAGTTATTTGTAACCAGTTAGTTTTCAATGACATAAAATTCTGTGTAATGAAGATTCAGAGCTTACAGCAGAGGGTTGATTCTACTGCTACTCTTTCAAGTCAAAACAAAGCCTTTTTAACTGCTTTAGGTAGCCCCTGTAAACTCCTGATATCTGGGGTGTTTTTTACAGCAGGGCATGAAACAATCATTAATGGAAACAAACCTACTAAAAGGAATAAATGAATCACCAAATTGCTGGAGCATGCAGGATTTATTGGAGCACAATGCTCTGCCTGAAGGTTCTTTCTCAGCCGGAATAGTAATAAACATTTCAAACAAGCCTAAACTCCTGTTATTAGGAGCTGAAGAGAGAATAACTCTTATGGTTTACTTAATTAAACCCTGATTTTTACTGTTTCTACATGTGACCTGTTCAAAAAGCATGTGCTTGCATGTGTAAGTGGGAAACAACCAAGGAGAAAACAAAAGCAAAATGAGAAGGCATAGAAACAATCTTTAAAGCAAGCACACAGAATATGGAGAAACCTGGAAGCAAACACATGCCACGACGTGTTGTCCTAGAAGGAGAGAGAAAAGCCAATGTTTATATGACTATCTCTTCCTCTAGAGCAGGTCTGAAGGAGAGTAAGAGCTTCCTCTTCTGCTGCTTCTGCACTACCACCTCCAGTATTAACCCTTCACTAGTACAGTGTGCTATCTCACCTCCACAGAGAGATCCCCAGGGTACAGAATCTGCAGAACATCTCCAGACTTGGTATGATATGGAACCAGCTGATCACCTCTCTGCCGAGCAATCACAGTCACCTTGGAAAACAGGGAAAAATATTTACTGGTTACTGAGTTGGGAACAGAGCTTGCAAAATACAGAAACAGCTGAAAACTAACCTTATCAGCAGTGCCCAAATAAGGATCATCTCCACTTAGACCTGCATAGAAGAAAGAGACACGAAGGTCTCCCACCTACAAACAAGACAGGAAGTCAAGAAAGATTCTTTTACAAAGTGGAATCACAGGAAAGACAACTCAGCACAGGAACATCCTTTATTTATCAACACTTTCAGAACATTTACGTCAAGCAAGAAGATAGCCAGAATGATTTCCAAGCTGTACTTTTTTCAGGTCTAGCTGGCAGCTAACAGGAGAGCTCAAATGTTGTTTTGTAATATCCCCTCTGATTAAGCCACAGGAGTACATGATATGCTTTGTTTATCCCTTGTCATTTCATCTTTCGGCAGAGCAGGGCAGGCAGCACAATCTGACAACAAGCTGTTTGATTGTACTCAATACAGCAAGGCAGAGGCAGAACCCACTTCCCAGCACCATCCCCTTCCATTTAAAAGTACAGCAGACTCGAGAAAACAGAGAACCAAGAACCAGGACTGGAAGATTTCTGCAAGAGAAGCACTCATTCCAAAGGGCTGCACTACGGGAGTCATCCTATGTGATCGTCTGCACTTCATTTTCTATTCATTTAAATAGAAATGGGACATGCCCCAACTCCTTTTTCACACACAAGTAATCATTGCTTTGGTTTATCTTTCCCATCTTACTTCTGGACGCCTGGGGTTGTCACTGTGATAAAAGTAATCTCCTCCTCGGGTAACATCAGCATGGGGATCCTCCAGGTGTGACAAGCTCAACTGCTTGAAATCATCAATTTTATCCACGAGACCTAAGCAGAACAAAGCATCAAGCTGAGGCCCAGTGTTCAACCTGTAACAGCCAATTTGCTGGCTGGCTTCCTGGTTATCACTTGACATGACAGCAATTGTGGAAAGAACTAAAGTCCACTGCTGATGCAACAGCAGACACAAAGCCAGTAAAAAATCCTTACCCTTGGAAAGAACAAAGCTGCCAACCTGGACATTAGGAGAAACAGCAGTGAAAGACTCCACAGCCATGGCACTGAGGAACACAGAGAGTCCCTGATTAGTCCCAGAATTATGATTTGCAGTATGTAACATACAGTGCAGAAAACGTACTATGGCAAACATCAGGAGAAACTCAAACAGTTAAACGACCGTCATGATGTGAAAACAAATCCATCAAGAAACTACATTTGTTGGAGCCATTAAAATAAGGTAAGACAAGGCAGGACTGCTCTGAACTGCTCTAATTTCTTTATGCCTTCATTCTCCCAACTATCAAAAGAAAAACAGTTTCCATCTACTGCCCTGTGTTATGCAATTAGTCATTTAGCTTTCAACTTTGATCAGATCCAGTGACAGAATTCAGAGGGACTGTGCCAGATGGTACCTTACCTCGGGTTTTTGTGTCCAATTTCTCGATCAAAGTTTCTGCTGTTCACAACTTCTGATTTCCACTCTGTATCTAAACAGAATGATAAGAAGGTTGAGGAAAAGACACCCAGATCTCAGTTACTGAAGACACTGTCCTTCATTCCTGTTGTTCCAAATCTCTTCCCCAGTCCTGCTGATGGGAGAAGCAAGCAGCTGTGTGGGTCCATGGCTGGCAGCCAAGGCTAACCCACCACAGCTAATAATACATAGACATTAATTGCAAAGAATCCATCAAACTTGAGAGGACAGTTGTTTTTTTAAACGGCATTTCTTTTTGTTCCTTGTCACTGTAAGTCTGTCACAACCACCAGCTTTGCCCCTTATGTACTTCCATGTTACAAGGTCCCCATGCTTCACTGAGCTTAGTATTCTTATATGATCACACCCAGAAACTGCTGCACGCCCACGTTACACATCCATGTGCTTTAATCTGAGATAAATGAAGCACAGACACCAATCTCCAAATACATGATGACTCAGAGTACTTTTCTGCCCCTGGGTAGTTCAGAATAATGCGCCCAGTTCTGCTCCTGCCAAACAAGCATTTGGCAAAAGCCACAGTGCACATCAGAAGGTGCTCATGGTTTTCACTAGCTGGTATCAACACCTAAACAGGCTCTCAACAGGCTCCCTTACAGGCTGGAGCTACACTGCTCTTCCCTACGTTGTCTATTCTCTTGTGCTCACAACTGACATATTGCCAAGCACTCCATGTCTGAAGTGCAATCTCAGGTGTAGTTTTGAACGCACTCTCATCTCTGCCCATCTCCAGTCACTGAGGACCTTATGTGCCCTGTCTCTGAAGTATCCTATCCCTGGTTTCTCTGAACCTCTAAGAGCTCCAAAACAAGACTCAAATTTTCTGTAGCACTTGCTTGCTGACAGCACATATCCTTTCACGTGAGTTACCTCAAGTCAGGAAGGTTCTGTCATTTGTTTAGGAAAAGGAATTTTGGATTATTTTTTCACATTCCTTTCCTTTTTTTCCCAAGAAGAAAATACAGGTTTTAGAACAAAAATCAAAATACATACACACACATATAAATGTCCAAGGTTATACATATATAAGAAAAGGGACTTTCTGTTGATCAACTTACTGTATGAATACTTTGTCTCCTTCTTAATCTCACCATTCTCTTCATACTCCCTGCAAAGTAAAGGAGCTGGGATGAGAACCAGAACAGTGCACACACACCCCTGCTCAGGGCAGAATACACTTTACCAGCGAAATGCACAGTCAGATCACTAGCAACACAAACTTATCTTTATACATAACCTAACTCTTCTCTGAACTACCTGAAGACAGAGATTCTCTGTACAAGGAGAAAGCCATACACAAATGCTCAACAGCCACAACCCTTTTATTCCCACGTTTCCAACAAGGAGGTATTGACTAGATTGACGAGGAACAACCAGAATTATATACGAGACAAGCTGGCCCAAATCAAGTCTTTAACAGATGCTGCACCATAAGCCTGATAAAACAGATAAATTACTTTTCACACCTTCACAACCTCGGACTCTTTTTTTAATATGACATGAAAGACATTTGTAACATGAATTCTGTGCAGTCACACCTACGTAACAGCTAATAACATTCACACTACCATCAGTGGAATTATTAGCAATAGCAGAAATGTTTTCCCTATTTGGGTTGCAACTATTAGCAGAGCAGTTAACATCTCCCAGGGAAATTAAAGTGATTCTCTAAAAGAAAAAAAAATTCAAGAGCTCTAGAACTCTCTTGCTATAAATTTTTTTACTTTTTCTTCCTTTGGTATAGGGAGAGAAAAAAAAGAGCCGTGACAGGATCCTGTTAACAGAACAGCCTCATAAACAACTTTTAAAGATTACTTTCACTTACTTGGAATCTTCATATTCTACCCACTGGTACATTTCCACATTGCGCTTAAGTTTGACTGCCTGGATGGAGAGCCCATAGCTGGGGTCAAACAAAGGCTGTGCAAAAATGAAAGAAAATACAAGTCAGTCTAAATGCTGTACCTCACAAACTCAAACACTGTACTTTTATTACCAAACTCATCTACATACCTCACTCTATACAGTCAGCACTATGTTACACACAGGTGAACACAGTATAAATGTTATGAAAGAGAAAAAGGAACATCTCTTTATTTTACTAACAAATCTGACCTGAAGAATCATCATCCAAAGTTACTGCCATAGTGAAGAATGAAACCAGAACTGCTGACTACGGGTTTACAGGCTTCAGCGTTTAAGCCAGGAGATTCTGTTTTGCTGGAAGGTGCTGTGTTACCTTCCGCAATGCAGGCGGACCACGGAAAATGTCATCACTACTGAAAAGTCAGAACTTGTAGAGCTCTTGTGCTGTAAGAGCCTGAAGCCTTTACAACATCATAAACATGCAACAGGTTCCCAACACAAGTGGCAATTGAAATTATCCATGAAAGGCAGCATGAGGGTAAACACAGCTAGAGCTGGCATGTGGCTTGGGAGAAGGGAGTCCAAAGCCATTTAGCATCTCCCTGATTCCAGGCCAAGAACCAAAGCTTGAGTGATAGCTGGCAGTGCTTAGAGGAGGAGAAAAGCCATGTCTTCTCCTGAATATCAAACAAAACTTTAGTTGGCAAAGACTTTTCCTTCCCTCCAAGCCTGAAATATTCATATCTTCAAGGTACTATTTTATTTACCTTAGATGTACTCAGAGCACCAGCCAAGTGCACCAATCTCCCCTCATTCTCCTGAGAGATACTGTGGATGCTGTACAGAGGGACCACAAGAGAAAGCCCCTCATCGAGAGACTTGGCTGTTCTTAAAGCTCGGCCCTGAAATGAAGAAAACAGAATTCAAGTCATGGAGAATCAATGTCACAGCAGTATTTTGTGAATAAGAGTAGCAGACAAGTGAACTGATGTCCACAAGGAATGTCTGTATATTCAGTTCAAGGCATATTTTTCAAACACTCTTGTACTTCTGCACTCACTGTATCTGATCCAGTTTGGGGCACAACTTCTTAGCCAGGTAGCAGGACCATTAACATTGACTAAGCTTCTCAAACAGACCCAAATTATTCCTACAAGGGCCCAAAGTTATTGCTCTTCATCTCTTACCTTGTTCATCATTCCTGAATAACTGCAAAAATGACACAAATTATGGTTCATCTTTCCACACACCTATACTGACTCCTTGGCAGAAGTTTTCCCTGCCTTACCATCATACCCTAGTGTGCTTTTTTTCTGCAAAGTCATCAAAATTGGGAGTAGTTATTTTTCCTCTTGTAGAGATATGAAAGGAAGTCCTAAGTGAAAATGCACAGAATTCTGCTCCCCACTCCAAAACTGCCAAAACAAATATGCTTTCAAAGGTAGGGTGTTAGGATTCCTGGCCTTACTTTTTTTTTTTTTTTAAATCTAAAACGAAGACATAAAATAATACTGAGGAAAAATGAATAAATAACACCCCCAACTTTGTAACATGGGGTATGAATTCCTTTGATGTAATTATAACAACACTAGAAACGAGGACCTTTTGTTATCTCAAGAAAAAAGAGAAGGCTGGAACGTGGTTGCCTCATACAGTCCTCTTACCATAGACTGTTTCTGCATCAGTTTACAAGTTTTGGATCTTATCTCTCATCACACACTGCCACTGTCTCTACCACACCCAGTTCTACCGAAATACTACCTGTGGCCCTGTGATTTCACTTTTCTGCTATATCCCAAGCATAAGCACCAGGCCCCCAGACAAAACTTCCTATTCTCATGGATGAAGTAATAAAGCTGTGTGCAAACACTGACAGTATTGCACTTACTTCATTGGTAAAAAGAAGGTAGAAAGCCAGAAGAAACGACACAAGTCCCATCAACATGCCTCCAGAAGTCTCACTGAGCCGCTCCAGGAACCCTGGTTTGGGCTCACTTGTGATTTTAACATGCTCTCTTCTGCTGCCTGTGTCAGCAAACTGTTGGAAATAAACCAGAAGTGCAATATTGGTGTGAAAGGGGAAAGCATTCAGTTTCAAAACAAGTCTTTTAGCTTTGTTAGTACTGCTGCTCTACAGAGCAGAACCTTTTGCCTTGGACTAAAACTATCCCACGCTTATGAAATGCCTCATCACACTTTTGATACCAGAAACACAGTCAATAAATAAAACTCCAACTTGATAGGAAAAAAAACCCGATTTCTATTATTGTGATTCCACACATTCAAGCTTTCTTAGGTCTGTCTCCAGGCTCTGTATTTGGTGTCCACACCCTGCATTCAGGCCAGGACAAACTGAGTAATAGCCCTGAGTTCCTGACCAGCTAAAACATCGCTATAAATAACAAATTATGATTCACCTCACCAGTGAAAAGAGTGCCCGCACACTCTAAAATAATTATATCCACGGTAAACAGTAACTTAAAACAAGGCAGTGGCACAGAAGAAACGTGAGAGCCCAGGGGTCTATCTGTGCATACGCGGGCTGTGGTAACTCCAGCACACGCACACAGCCAGGGCAGGGCATGGCGCTTCTCTGGCTCACCCGGAGATGCCCGGCGGGCTGGGACCGCCACAGGGCCCTGGCCGCAGCCCGGGCACCGCGGGGGCGAACGGGCCGAACCGGCGGGGCCGCAGCGAGCAGCACTTACGTTCCTCGACATCCTGAGCCTCTCACTCCCGCCGGGAAGCACCACTCAGGGGCCGCCAGAGCCGCGCACCGCCAGCCGCGCCCTCCTCCGCCTCAGGGCTCTCCCGCCCCCGAGCCGCTC